>CM062094.1:714331-886321 GCA_031163375.1 Conogethes punctiferalis
CATATACGTATAGTTACTTTTCTGTAAGCCAATCAGTCAATCCATTAGGTATTTCTAAAAGTTCTCTGAGAAACGTACCCTCAGAGCATAAAATAAACGAAAACGAACGGAAACGTACCTAGAACTTGCGCGACTTAGAAAATGTTTTTATCTTTACCAGGTAACCAAGTCAAGTTTTCCTCTGCACTATATTGTATTGGTCTGGGTGTTTTCTATGTATAATATGTATTTATTTACAAAAAAAATGTATCTAAGTAAGTTTATCAGTTGTCTAGTACCCATAGTACAAGCTTCGGCTTAGTTTGGGTCTAGATGGCGCTGTGTGGCCCAGCGTGGCATGTCTTGGGTTATTTATTATTTATTTATATAAAAATTTAAAAAATTCAGAACTTATAAAAGTCCGTTCTGAGCCAATTAGTCCGATTCCTAATCATACACAAAATTCTTTCATTTTCAAGCTACACGATCATCTACCAAATATCTAATATACATACAGTATTGAGGTATCAACTCCAAAGCTTACCATCCAATACGATTTGGCTCACAGTCCGCTCCCGCTACCTCTTATGCCGTACACCACAATATTTGACCGGTCAATTGTTTCAAGTCCGGCAACGATTTCAATTTTATGTACTGTGTTGGTTTACAATTGATACGTTAACTTTTGTGAAGCTGACCCTAAGGGCTTATGCTCACACACTGGTCGTAGTTTACACCCAGATGGCTGATTTGGGATTTTGTAACCTCTGCCTTTTAGTTTAGGTGGAAAATCAAACGTTACACTTGTTAGTTAGTTGGTGTTGTGCCAGAAAACGTATATATTTCATTGTATGTAGTCGGATTGAAATCCGTTTGGAGTTCAAAGGTCCATGAATTTGTACAGAGAGTTGCCAATTTTTTCTATATTAAACTTCGCACCTCTGCTTCGTTAGTTTCATTATCCTGACTTTTCAGTCCATATCCTGGTATCGAAGTACCTATCGAAGACTCATTTATTTAATCATCCTCTTAGCGTTGTTCCGGTTTGTGCCTCTAGGCCCAGGGTCCGCTTTAACCATGATCCTAGATTTAGCGAGTCTGGTTATTACATTGAAGCGACTGCCATCTGACCTTTATAACCCTCAGAAAGGGGAACCAGACAAATTTGGATGATGGTTACACATTCAGAATTAAACTGGATGTGCAGGTTTCCTCACGATGTTTTCCTTCACCGCTAAGTGGTATAATTCCGCACATAGATTTTTGCAAATCCAGAGGTGCGTGCCCCGCGCATTTGAACCGACGACGACCTCACGTGTGTGAAGTGACGATCTTACCACTAAGCTACCACGGCTCACCTATCATAGTACCTATCGAAGACTATTAAGTATGTCACCAACCCGCTTATCGAGTGTGGTGACTAAGGCAAAAAAGGCCTAAGATAATTTCACCACCACTAGTCGGTTGCCAGCGCCTATTCACTACGGGCAGGTGAGGTTGGTTTGGAGCGAAAAGATGGTAGGTCGCTCCCTAACATCCTCTCAAAATGTTACAGATAGAAAGCTGATAGGCTTTCAACTTTTTGACGGTGACCACTTTATTCATCACATCACAATACGTAGGTATTACAAAATCAAAAATCAAACTCAAATCAAAAATACCTTTATTCACATAAAATTAAAATAATCACTTATGAATCGTCAAGTAAAAAATAATGTAAAAATCAAAGCAATTTAAAAGAAGCTACCGCCGTGTTCGGAAAATAGATGTCTACCGAGAAGAAACGGCAAGAAACTCGGTAGTTACTCTTTTTAAATTTTAATTTTATGTACCTATCGTGATGTGATGACTAACAGTTTGTTCTAGAAATTTATCTCACGCACTATTTACTTCTAGTAAAATGATACACCTACTAAATTGATAGACTAAATGCAGCTTAACTTATAATCCATCAACACTAACTTATCTTCAAGTTAGCATTACTCTATCGTAGCTTTAAGCTCGATTGGAGCCAAGGGCAGGAGCTTATTCGTTCTAAATTATGCGGCAACTTTCTAAGTTAGAGTTAAGTAAAGTTTCATGTTACGCCACTTCGGCCGCTGGGTTGCTTAAAGGAAATCATTTTTGGGGCCGATAAATTAAGTTTCATATTGCGACGTTAAGTTGACTTTGTCGGTTCCAAGTTAGAACGCTCGGGGAAAGCACACATAAGGTTATAGAAGTTTTAAAAGGTATGGGTTTATAACAATGTGTATATTATATCGATTTTCTATAAAATAATGTACGACGGTGTGATTTTAATTTATATGTACCAGTTATATGACATACATTCTCGTTTATTGTCTAATCTAATGTTATGGTATAATCTATAATGGTATCTTTAAATTCCTAATAAAAGTCGTTAAATTATACATACATTTTTAAATTTGTATGTATATTAATAATCTTATGCTTTATCATTGCATTTCTATCATTTCATTATTATGTTATACTGTATAGAAAATTGTTGAGAAAAGCACTTTTAGATTGTCTAGCAATCATAAAAGTGACTACTCTACACGAGCCAAATTTATATTTATTTTTATATACTCTATATTAATACTAAATTTATATACGTTTTTGATACTTATTAGTTTTCAAGGTGTTACAAAAATGTCCTTAGATCGCCAACCCGTCTGAAAGAAGAAAGAAAAGTCATGGGTATAGCCTCCTGGTGTTTGTCCGAAGTGGGTAGCATAACATAACACCATCAAAGCATCTCAAATACATAATTGGGTACCATGTTCAGTTCACGGTCCTATATTGCATGTTTAAAATACACGCACAATGGGGATGTTTCCAGGGTCAAAATAATTACATTATATTTAGTCCGTATTTTGGATTATAAAAATATATTGGACACGTATTTTTCCTTTTTTCATTTAAACAAAAAATAACAAAGATACAAGGCATCAAAATTTAGGAGTGGGGGTATTTGACGTTACTTAGTGGCGAAAAAACTCCCACTCTGTGACGTCACGCGTAATTTTAACGGGCTATATCTTTGTCATTTTTGGTCAAATTTACAAATGAAAAAATACGTGTCTTTTATTTTTGAACAATCTAAAAGACTAATTACATTTTTACGGAAACAGGCCTATAGTACATCCACATTTAAAAAAAAAGGCAATTAAGGAGCCAGTGGCTGTAACTGGTTACTACAGACAAAACGCATACTCCTTTTCTAACTGAAAAACAATTTTCGAGACAGGAACGGACTACCAAAAAGTTTTCACAATCAAACCTCAGTACTGTAATCAAACCGATGGATTCATGAAACTCGATCACCGTCCAGGCCGGCAGCGTACATTGAAATTAGTGCTGTAATGTCGTATGAGACTTCGGATTCGGATACGGTTATATAATTAAAAGAACGAAATAACCCGTAGAACTTTATAGATAGATTTACTTTATGCACTATCCTCTTATCATCTTTTCGCTCCAAGCCAGCCTCACCTGCCCGTGGCGCATCCTGCCGAATAACAAACGCCTGCCCAGGGTAGCGATTATGGGTGTATCCTCCAGATGTTTGTCCTAAGTGGGGAACAACTAGAGAGGCCTATGTCCTGCAGTGGACTGCAATAGGCTGATGATGATGAAAAACAAAGGGATATAAGGCCATGCAAAATAGTGTGTTTTAAGAAGAGAATTTCGGTTTATTTCAATGTTTTTAACTAGTTATTCTGTTATTCGGGAGGTTAGAGGAGCTCGGTGGCGCCGCGGTCTTGAAAGCTTAACAATGATCGCAACGTTGTGCAACCATTGGCGCGGTCAATCCGATGATGGGTGACCAAAATTTGACACCGATTTCCTCCGTGCTTCGAAAGGCACGTTAAGCTGTTGGTCCCGGGTGCTATCTTTACCAACTCAGATAGCAGTCGTCACATCATTTCAGAGATGATGATAACTCTGACGCCTGGGAATGGGTATAGCTTACCCTTACTGTTGCGGAGGTCTGATGACAGTCGTTCTGTGTAAAAGCTTAGCCCTCGCCAAATCTCTCAGTTTGGGAAGCCGACCCTGAGACAATCGGGAAAAAGGCTAGGATGATGATGATTCTGTTATTCGGGATTTCAGTTTCGAATATTTCGGATACCCGATAATTCCGGCTACCACGGTAACATCACTGACTGAAATTTCAAATACATATTCGGAGTGAACCGCCCGCGGCACAACGGGTGAACTGTCCAAATATTCTACAGTGCAGAATTTTAAGCGATCGCTTTTTGTGAAATGTAGCGACGTGCGTTCATACGACGCGAGACGATGTTGCTACGATAAACCCAATACATGCACACTCTCACACACAGACACACACTAACATGACACAATATACCCTATAGAATACCGCAGCCAAATGACCTCCGGGTCGTGTTTCTGCTGGTGAGTAGGGTCTCCGGAGCTCGTGGGGGGTAGGGTTGGGCCGGCATGGCAGTGGTAACTGACAGGTTACTAACCAGTTACTTGCCAGTTGTCACAGCGATTTGGGCTTCTCTTTCGCTTTCCATCAGGCATAGGGAAGCCATTATGTCGAGCTATTATAAAAAAAAAAAATACCGTAGGTGCAAGAAGAATTGTTTAAAATTATTTTCATTTTTATTTATTAGCTTCTATTTTCTTTTGCATGTTAAACTCTAATGTGTCCAGCAGAACAATGTGAAATATCTGTATACCTGGCTCCCACGAGACAGGCGCTGCCTAGTGTGGGAGACAATGAAAACCTTTTTTGTAAAACAATTTTCATGGTTAATAAACGTTATTTTTTTTTACATGCCACGCCGGCCACACAGCGCCATCTAGCCCCAAACTAAGCCGAAGCTTGTACTATGGGTACTAGACAACTGATAAACTTACTTAGATACTTTTTTTTGTAAATAAATACATTCATACATAGAAAACACCCAGACCAATACAAACAGACATGTTCATGCACACAAATGTTTGCACTGTGCGGGAATCGAACCCACGACCCTTGGCTCAGAGGGCAGAGGTCACTACCAAATGAGCCATCGAGCCAGCCAGATTGGCTACCACTAGTCCTTGCAACCATGCAGTGAAGAATAAAGATTACATTATTTCTATCAATCAATCAACAGCCTTGGTCCGTCCACTGCTGAACGTAGGCCTCCTTTAATTCACGCCACATTAATAGTGAGCCGAATTTTTGTCTGTCTGCACACAAATTAATTGCATTCCCATCGGCAAATATCAAACGCACCAAAATAATTTCCACAGTTCGGAATTTATAATACGCAGCTACAAAACTGCGGGTTGTGTTAATAAAGAGAGGTAAATGTGCATTGGGTGCCTACAAAACTCCTTTACACTGTGCGATTGAAAGCAGTAACAAAAAAGTAAAAATTAATAATGTTACATCTCAGGGATTTAAAGCCGTTATTACACCACCCGGTATTAACCCAAGACATACCACGCTGGGCCATATAGAGCCACCTAACCCCAAACTAAGCCGATGCTTGTACTATGGGTTCTAGACAACCGATAAACTTACTTAGATACTTTTGTAAATAAATACATATTAAATAGAAAACACCCATACCAATACAAACAGACATGTTCATGAGCACAAATGTTTGTACTGTGCGGGAATTGAACCTACGACCCTTGGCTCAGAGGGCAGAGGTCACTACCAAATGAGCCACCGAGCCAGTCGTATTCAGGGACCCTAACTCTGAATAAGGGTGGTCTAACAAGATTTAGGGTAAGTGTCCCGATTTAGGGCGATCGGGCTGCCTAGCTACCTAACCGCTCTGCCTATCGCGTAATGTAATAACATTTAGGGCGATTATCGCGTATCAACTGATTTAGGGACCGATTTTCAGAGTAATGTAATAAGTGCCGCACTAACTAGGGTCCCCGCCCACCCGGTGTGCAGTGCATTAAATACGTGTTTCAGGGAGCGGCCTACCATCTTTTCGCTCCAAGCCAACCTCATCTGCCCGTGGTGCATCCTACTGAATAACAAACGAGGCGCTGGTAACCGGGAGTCCCACATACCCCGTTACTTCCCCAAGTAACTAGGATGGAACTAATTTTATTTGTTTTTTTTTCTGTAGAGGGGAATAGGACTTTCACACGGCTTCCAGGGGGAGATGACGTGGTATGCATTACTACATTTCCCGAAACCTCTTTGTCCTTAGATATAGCTATCACTCTTTGACTGGCTCGGTGGCTCAATTGGTAGTGACCCCTGCCTTCTGAACCAAGGGTCGTGGGTTCGATTCCCAACCGGGACAAACATTCGTGTGATGAACACTTGTGTTTGTTCCGTGTCTGGGTGTTTACAATTTGTATTTAAGTATTTATTCGTGGTACCTTCGTTGTTCTGATACCCATAACACAAGTGCTTAAGCTACTTACTTTGGGATAAGAGCAATGTATGTGATGTTGTCTGATATTTATTTATTTATTTACCCACTAACCAATAAGATAGTCAGCTCAGAACTTACTGCTACTGCCAAACAACGAACCGTGCCGTATGAAAAAAGTTTCCAGTAATATTTGTCGCATCGTATGTATTTTACAAGGCACGATTGGCGATTCAATCGAACTGTCGCCAGCGCAGCCCAATTTCATTGGGATTTTTACTGGTTTATGTGAAGATAGCCCTGGGCAGCTCGGGCTAGTTAGTGCCCGGACTTAGGGCTAGGGTTGGCAATGAAGAATCTACTACTTATATTTGTAAGTAGCGAACCGCCCTCGCTTCGCTTCGGGAAGCTAAATATAGCCTATGTTACTCAGTGATAATATAGCTTTCTATTCTTCTTCTTCTTCTCGAGTCAATGGCAATCCACCTCAAACAAAACCAGTCCAAAACTTGGCGAACTGGATGCCATTGTCGCTCGCCCTGCAAAGATCATCTACCGTGCACGTAGTGGGACACAGCTGGCAGGTGAGCAATGTGCCATGGTCTGCAGTGGTGCACCACAGCCACAGCCAGCATGAACATTCCCGCTCAGCCCCCCACTTAACCAGATTAGATCCACACTTTCTATTAAAAATAGAATTATTAAAATAGGTCTAGTACTTTTTGAGTTTATTCGTTACATACAAAAATACAGATCTTTCCTTTTAAAATATGAGTGTAGATCACTACGACTGCCTTATATAGGAGCTTACTTGCCTTCATTTGGTGTCTGCTTTTATGGCAATTGAGATAATAGGGAGCAACCTCACCTGTCCATGGTTCATCCTGCCAAATAACAAACAAGGCGCTGGCAACCGACAAGTGGCGGTATAACCATCACAATTAAGGCCTAGCTAAATACCACAGACCGATGACGGGAAGCAGCGTCACCGGAACGAGATGCTACGCTCTGTGATCGCCAACCCGCCTGCCCAGGGTGGCGATTATGGGTATATACTCCAGATGTTTGCCCTAAGTGGCGAACAACTGGAGAGGCCTAGGTCCAGCATTGGACCGCAATAGGTTGATGGTGATGATTATGATCATATTATGTTAATTGCTTCAGAAACATATAAATACTGAAAATGTATGCTCTTAATATTACTAGAAATAAAAATTAGTAGAAACATTAGTAGAAACAATAAATTCGTCTCGTATTCGCCCGGAATTAAAATCGCTAAGCCTTTCCAAAAACTGATGTCACACTTTTAAAGCTTTTATTCGTGTCGACACCCCTAATGCTCTTAGTTCGGTCGCTCTTGTACTCGTTGAAAAAAATAGGACAAGAGCCATTGTCGAGAACGTACCTAGGTTCTGTACAATTATATTAACAGCTTTTAATAAAGTTTCCTCTTTATAAGTTCGTAGCTAAATATTAGAGGCCGACAATGGCAGCAGCGTCACCGGTGCGAGGAGCTACCCCTGCGATCGCCAACCCACCTGCCCAGCGTGGCGATTACGGGTACAGCCTCCAGATGTTTGACCAAAATGGCGAACAACTGAAGAGGCCTATGTCCAGCAGTGGACGGTGATAGACTGATGATGATGATGATAAGTTTTCTGGCCAGTGAGGTACTAATAGTGAAGCTTTTATAGCTGACAAAATCTGATTTGAAGCACGTTATTAGAGCTAAATCAACGTATAGGACTCGAATTAGGTATAGGACTCGGTTGCCATGGCCGAACCCTCACATATCACACACACACACACACACACACCAATCTTTTAAATGTATTATTAATTTTATTTTCATTGATATCATGAAAATTTAAATTGAATACTACAATTACTGAAAATTTCAGCAATCAATTTATTTAATGAACACAGTCTTTGTTTCTTTCTAGGAGTGGGTTTCTTCTAACGCAGGTTTCTTTAAACTTAACATGAGAAGATTCTCCTAGTAGACCTAGGACTAGAATCTTAGGTAACCTAATCCCAGTAAATAAATAAAAATAAATAAATAAATAACCCAAGACATGCCACGCTGGGCCACACAGCGCCATCTAGCCCAAACTAAGCCGAAACTTGTAATATGGGTACTACTGATAAACTTATTTAGATATTTTTTTTTGTAAATAAATACATATTATACATAGTGATTTGTATAGAAAAATAAGTTTTTTTTTTAATCGGTCGAGAACCATCGTCATCATCGCCCCAGTGTCGGTCAGACTCAAACCTCTCTGTGGAGACATACATTACATGAATTCATTATTATTCGTGACACATACACTTTCAAAAACCGTTTTTATCCCACGCATCCCTAAAAAAAACCGGAAAATATTTTTTCTACAATCCCACGCTGAAAACAAAATCCGGCCTTTGTACGCCGGATACAGTATTTTTGTTGTTGCGTATTCGATATTTTGGATATTTTCCGTTTTTTTCGCGAACTATCGGTGGATATTCGTACGAGTATTCTCGTGTAGTTCGATACGACATCCAATGCCCGTGTAGGTTTTAGTGAGTTGAAAAAGGGAATGCCCGTTGATGAGTTTCGCGACACGGTGTGTATTACGAGAGCGAATAAATTCTCTACCTGACTGAATTTTTATACTGTCCCCATTCATTTTTCTGTTATTCATACACAAATAAATTCGAATCCATATCAGTTTTTATAACAAGCAAGGTTATGCTAAGGATTGGGGTATAAGGGAGCGGCCTTCTTATCATCTTTCGCTTCAAGCTAACCTCACCTGCCAGTGGTGCATCCTGCCGATTAACAAACGAGGCACTTACAACCGACTGGTGGCGGTATAACCAACACAATTGAAGACGTAGCTAAATACTACAGACCGGTGACGGGCAACAGCATCACCGGAGCGAACAGCTACGCCCTACGATCGCTAACCCGCCTGTCCAGGGTGGGCGATTATGGGTACATCCTCAAAATGTTTGCCCAAAGTGGACTGCGATAGGCTAAATAGAAAGTGTCCTAATAAGGTAAAATAGGTGAGTAGGGTTTCCGGAGCTCGTGGGGGTTAGGGTTGGGCCGGCATGGCAGTGGCAGCTGACAGGTAACTGACCAGTTACTTGCCAGTTGTCACAGCGACTTGGGCTTTTCTTTCGCTTTCCATCAGGCGTAGGGAAGCCATTATGTCGAGCTACTATAATACTACTATATACTAGATAAAAAAAGAGTAACAAAGAACGAAAAAGTGTTTTATTAGAGTCACATACAAAATAAGTAAGGCGAAAAACATGTATTGTATGAAGAGATTGATGAATGTAGACTAGGCAAAAGTTGTGTGACAGGATCGTAGCAAATGGAAAGACGTGGTTTCTGCCTGCCCCTCTAGAAGAATCCACGACTCAAGATACGGAAATAGACAGGCATTCATAGTTTAAATTGCCTCAGAATGCGCCTACAGTTCTCGGTACAAACAAAGGCATTGCATATTACGTCTACTTGGAAGATAAACACATTATCCCAGTCCAAAGCTCACTTATGAGACATTACAGCCCTCATCTGGCCAATTAGTGTCTCAGCGTGCTTCTGTCAACTGTCACCCGAACTTAGTAGAGAGGACTGCCGCTGCGCGCGAGGGAATTTGGACCTTGTTTGAGCACGTTTAGGGATAAAAATCAGTTGCTGCCTCGTATTGAAGGGCGTTGACAATCTCACGACTTTTTTAACGAAAATATACAGCAGTATAGTTATTTTCTCTAGAAATAGCAAGTACATACCTCACATCATCATCATCAGCCTGAAGACATTCACTGTTAGACATAGGCCTCCCCCAATGATTTTCCTTAGTGCCTTAGACAATTTGAACTATGAATTCTGTCTATTGAACTCTAGAATCTCAAGTCTTTTGGACTCAAGAGACCGGGAATAGCGATTCTTCGCTCGAATTGAGCCGCCCTTCCGGGGAAGGACTAGTGTTGCCCAAATTCAGTCTTGGTCTTGCAGTCTTGGTCTTGGTCTTGCGTTTTTGCAAGACCAAGACCAAGAACAAGACCGCGTATTTTGTGCAAGACCAAGACCAAGACTGACCGTGCAAGACTTGAGCAAGAACAAGACATAGCCTGCAAGACTCTTGCGTCTTGCAGCTAGGACTTAGCGCTATTTCACTGAGTAGTTAGGTGTAACAGTTCGGTGTATAGGTAGGTACGCTTAGGAATTCTATGAGACGCAAAAAACTGTATCAAAGAATATGAAAAACTGGACCTATGCGCATTACGACTAATACCATAAACATAGCGAATAAAAAAATATCTATTAAAATCAAACTGAGTGCATGCATAGTTATGTTTTAACCATCGGCACTTTGATAATGCGGCATCAAAGGTTTTGTACTTACTTCTCAAAGAAATTTGCCGCTTTTCGGAAGTACATGGTTATGATACACGCGCCGACGGCTTCTTTTGAAATCTAAAACAATCGTTGCCGCCACGCCGAAATCATAATATTTGACACTATTTGATTGCCGCCATAGGGCGTAGGTATACTCATGCAAAATAATTTCGAATTTTAAGAGTACCTACAGGTGTTCCAAAGAATAAATAAGTTTCAGAGTGCTTAGAATGAAAATGAATACATTATACTGATCATGCAAGTAGTATTATGATTAGGATAAAATGGTAAGGATAGGTAGTAGATGTCATGTTAATTCATTCTAGTGAGTATATATTATAATATTGATTACTTATATGGTTTTAAACTAATTACTTAGGTACTATTGTTGTACATTTAGTCATTATATTTCTTAAGTTTTTACAAGAAAAAATAGCAAAAAAGTGTTCAAATATCACCCGCTTAATAAATATTGTAGCCACTTTTAAATATACTTGAAACGTGTAAAAAAATTCTACAAAACTAATAAAATAATATAAAAAGCGTAGGTACTTACCTACTAATAAAATAAAAAGCCTGCGATAAGAGTTTGATGATTTTTCGAATTTCTTATCAAATCTTCAGTTATTTATTAATCTGCTTGATCTTTACTATGGCTATGTTAATTCAAGCTCACAATGTTCCAATTCTAATACGTTTTTCTAAGATTTAAAGTAAACTTTAATAAATAGTAATAGACTAATAGGTAATTGCAAGACTTGCAAGACTCTTGCTGCAAGACCAAGACCAAGACCAAGACTGGGAGCGCAAGACCAAGACCAAGACCAAGACCAGGTGTATTGGCGCAAGACCAAGACCAAGACTGGCTAAGTCTCGTCTTGTTCTTGCATTTGGGCAACACTAGGAAGGACATCCACCCTATAGAATATTGCAGCCAAATGACCTCCGGGTCGTGTTTCTGCTGATAAGTAGGGTTTCCGGAGCTCGTGGGGGGTTAGGGTTGGGCCGGCATGGCAGTGGCAACTGACAGGTAACTGACCAGTTACTTGCCACCCCATCTCATCTCGTGGGTGTCATAGAATACCAAGAAAATATCCGGAAACAGGCAGCCATGTTAACCTGAAAGCAAATAAAAACTATAACCAGGACCTATAACCAGGTCTAATCCAATCACAGGCTGATAATTCATTAACATAAAATGTTATAGCTAGCTTTTGCCCGCGGCTTCGCTCGCGTTAAATTCGGGATGAATGCTCCATACCAACTTCCACCCCCCATTTTATGGATGTGGGGGTTTTGGAAGGGATAAAAAGTAGCCTATTTATGGTGGTGGGGGGAAGGTAGCCTATGTTTACGTTTCATCCCTTCAACAATCTCCGCTTAAAAATCACGTCAAATCATCGCTCCGTTTTGCCGTGATAGATAGACAAACATACTACAGACAGACACACTTCCCCATTGATATATTAGAATGGATTTTGCTATGAGTTTCACTCTGAAGATGGAGGCTATCGTACGACTAGTCGGTTTGTGATATTAATAGATCTTGAGTCGTCCGTGTGCGGTCGGCCTAAAGCAACTTTGACAGGCTCTTGGTACATTACTTGCGGGCACAACTTGGCCAGCGAATACATTCGTCTATATCTTAGAGAGATCATGCTTGTTTGTAAACTACATGTGCGGAAGAAATGGAGTTCGGGGAAATATAGTGTCTGAAAAATTGTTCGTAGCTCATCTGTGTGGTGAATTGTGTCCTGTTTGGCATGTGGACTGCTGGTGGTCGGCCTGGGATTAAGAAGTGAGGTAACCCACTCGAATGTCGGTGCGAATTTTTTACTAATATAAGATAAGATAATTGCAGCCGAATTACACCACGTATCCAGAATCTAAAATATGTGTTGGATAGCTAAAACTATACACAACTGTTATATCGTCGAGTGGATGGTAGTCGACAACTATGCGAGTACCTATGCACCAAGCTGAAATCTCAAGAAATTTCGGGTAGGTACGGAAAGAAATGGGGCGGTAGCTTGTATTGCTTATCAGTCACCGTACGGTTGACGAAATGTATAAAATTTCGCAAAATAATTCATATTTAGACTATATGAGTATATTTGACTGGAAAACTAATAAAAATGTCACTGTTCTCGAATGTCGGATTCTGTGTTACTAGCTGCAACATAATATACAGGCGGGGATGATATCAGGCTAATGACTAAAACTTGGCGAAACTTGTAAGCCACTTTTCGGTCACTTTAATTCTGCCTGAATGACGTTTTAGCCGAAAACGTATTTATTCAAGATAGAACTAATTTCCGTTTTGAGTTCAGCGGATAAGGAAGATTTATTTGTTTACATTATTTACATAGTGTTCAAGAGGTAGTCTTAGTTCAGCAATACTAGTTGACTATCGGTAGTTCAATGGTTTCATACATTTTGTTTCAGCATAGTATCATGACCCTTGATGCTAGGGGCAGGAATTTTCTTTGGCGGGTATTTTCTGCCTCAATTATAATCTTAGGTATACCAGGTATACTTACGACGAATTCAAAGATACTATTATCAAAAGTTCATGAGAGGCAGATATGAAGAAAAAATTGGAAAAGCATTATAAGAATTGCAAACATTCTTCTTACTGTCAATGTTAATCAAAACCAAGTCAAAACCTTATAAACCGATTAATTGTTATGATTTAGAATTAAAATCTTAAATTATATTATTATAATGGCAATATGACAGGCTCGGTGGCTCATTTGGTAGTGACGTCTGCCCTCTGAGCCAAGGGTCGTGGGTTCGATTCCCGCACAGTACAAACATTTGTGTTCATGAACATGTCTGTTTGTATTGGTCTGGGTGTTTTCTACGTATAATATGTATTTATTTACAAAAAAAAATGTATCTAAGTAAGTTTATCAGTTGTCTAGTACCCATAGTACAAGCTTCGGCTTAGTTTTGGGCTAGGTGGCGCTGTGTGGCCCAGCGTGGCATGTCTGGAGTTATTTATTTATTTATAAGCGGATGACCAACGAATACAATTACTAACTTTGATAAAAATGTGGGCAGAAAATAGGTTGTAAGTATCTCATGTTAGACATACCCTATATGACGAGTGGCCACTTCTACACTGCAAACTACAGCTTGATTGCCAGCTTTTCGTAACGAAAGACCTCTCTTGATACTAAAAAAGCCGCAAATGCCTTTTCCCCAAGCCACGTTACATTTAGTCCTCCAACTGCTTAAAGCCAAAGCGTTCGCTTCACCCAAGCCTTTGGCAAAAAGTTTTACCGCCGCGAACTGGTTATAACCGGTCAGTTGAACGCAAAATGGCCGACATTAGCCACTAGCGCCCTCTAGACTACGTCGCGAGCGGTCGAGAGGTTTGCCGTATTTTTGTTTGTTACTGCTACTTATTTACTTTGGAAGTGCTAATGTAATTCTAGAACTGAACATTATTTTGATGATAATTTTTCTGATAGTAATCAATTCTTGATTGATTCTTTACTCTCTCAGTGATAAATACTTACAATATAATGTGCCTGTAATATTGTTTTCCTGTGTTTTATTTTTTGTGCTCTATAGAATATCTGTCTTATCTTCTATTGACTCTTGATACTTTTTTTTACCAAGCAAAGAAATGGTAAGGATTGCGAGAGAAACAATCGTAGGCGATAATGCGAAATGGAGTCTTAAAACAATATATTCTATCGTATACGTATAGCAGTCCACTAATCGAAAATTATAGGTAAGTAAGTATCAGATATAACGTAATTGTTCATGTGGTTTCCATGAAATAGGAGATCACCCCATCTCATACCGTACGACGGAATTCTAGACGTTATCTAGAACACCCACTTCATTTTCCATCTATCTATCATAGGTTAAAATCGTAAAGTTAAGCAAACTAATTCTATTTCAATTCAAGCACCCACCCTGCACGAAATTGTTCATAGAGTAAATAAATCATCTCACCACTTCTAAAAACTAAATACGCAGTTAAAGCCGAAAATACGACAAACCACTCGAGAACAGTCGCGCCGGACTCTAGAGGGCGCCCAAGTGGCTAACGTCGGCCATTTCGTGCTCAGCTGACCGGTTAGAACCGGTTCACGGCGGTTTAACTTTTCGCTAAAGGCTGTCTATTGCTTTGGTTTAGATGGAGCTATCGCGATGTGTTATATGAAGAGAATCTCTCTAGATGTGTCCTTTATAGGAAGTATCATCTTATAGCTTCATAATCATCAGCCTGCAAACGTCCACTGCTGGACATAGGCCTCCCCCAATGACGTTTACCATTTGGGGGATTGGCCTTAGCCACAGCCTTGACAGGCGTGTTGGTTGCCATTGAGCTTTATTTGTAGCCGGGTAAACGCAGCTGCCCATTTCCTATTAAACTGGGAGTAGGGGTATTTTCCCTCCCCGGACCAGGAGTACCTGCGGCTGGCCAGGGCATGCAGGGATGCGGCCGTATGCTTCGGCGTTACCCGTGTCCCTGCAACTTGCTACCCACTGGCGACACAGGGGGGTATATCTTCCCATTTTGGGAGGAGTGAGTCCCACACAGCATATCACCTCCCCCCGGAGGTGGCATGACGGTGCCCTCTAGAAAAAAAAAGTGATCCTATTCTAAAATTTAGCCGCCCGTCCGGGGAAGGACCTCCACCCTATAGAATACCATAGTCAAATGACCTCTGGGTCGTGTTTCTGCCGGTGAGTAGGGTTTCCGGAGCTCGTGGGGGGTTAGGGTTGGGCCGGCATGGCGGTGGCAACTGACAGGTAACTGACCAGTTACTTGCCCGTTGTCACAGCGATTTGGGCTTCTCTTTCGCTTTCCATCAGGCGTAGGGAGGCCATGATGTCGAGCCACTATAAAAAAAACTGGAAATCTTATACATAGATAAATAGAGTATAAAAGATTATTATTATAATCGAGTATCCTAGGGTGTAAACGGTTGTTGGTACACAGAACACAGCTATCTTTTTAACCATTCATTTCCTCCCAGTCATGAATAACTCATATGAAAATACCAATTAAACATATTCAGAACATTCATTGCAACTCGCATCTTCAGTTAAAAATAATACATTGGAATATTTTCCTTTGATAAAATTGCCGTGAACGTTTTTAACGAATTTTTTTTCGGCGTTTCATTCGTAAGCAAATAGCGTTCAGCGTATATCGCTCGCATTGATATCAAAATGTACGTAATTAAAATTTACTTTGTGGGTATGTTGTAGGCAAACATTGAAATGGGATGCATTTATCTTTATTGAGAGTTTTTATTTCTTCATTAATTTTGTTCGTTATAATACGATTTTCAACTGATCTAATGGTTTTATTACTTAAAAAAAATATAGTATCGTATCGTATTCTTCCTTGCCGGTTTGGGAAACGGCGTTCAGACAATTTTCACATTCGAATGTTTTTCTTTTTTCGATGTAAATTTGTTTTTTTTTTTTATGAAAATTTGTTATTTTTTTGATGAGAATTTACAAACACTGTAGATTACGTACGATTAAGTACGATTGTAGTGTTGAAAAGAATAATTATTATACAGAATCAGTCCTACTAAATCAACTACAAGCGAATCTATATGATTCGATTGTAGAAAACCTACTGGGTTCATAAGACCGAATAACTGTGGGTTTTTAGGCGTCATCATCATCAGCCTATCGCAGTCCACTGCTGGACATAAACCTCTCCAGTTGTTCGCCACTTAGGTCAAACATCTGAAGGATATACTATAATCGCCACGCTGGGCGCGGGTTCGCGATCGCAGGGCGTAGCATCTCGTTCCGGTGACGCTGCTTTCCGTCATTGACCTGTGGTATTTAGCTACACTTTCAATAGTCATGGTTATACCGCCACCAGTCGGTTGCCAGCGTGTCGTTTGTTATTCGGCAGGATGCACTACGAACAGGTTAGGTTGGCTTCGAGCGAAATGATGATAGACCGTCCTTACATCCCATTGGTGTGCAGAAAGGTTATTTATTCGTAAGACGCTTACATAAATTACGCGAATCCTTTGTCAGCAAATAGCCCAGTTAAGGGTTAAACTATTAAATTAGGCGTAGTTACGGCTTATTGTGACTGACACATTTGCATATTCACTTTATTAATGTCTCTCACATGCCACGGGAGATCTTTAGTTAATGTTCCTTTTATGGCCGGCAGTAAACACGGGGGGTTTTAATTAAATTTGCGATATTGCTTACGTTTGGCGGTAGTAAATGGAGTGTTGTAGGGTGTATCATCATACCAACATTCATCATCATCTTTAATAGTCTATTGCAGTCTGAGAAACTGGTCTATGGGGCCTATGTGGTAAGAGAGGTAGGGCATAGCGAATCTTCGCTCGAATTGAGCTGCCCGTCCGGGGAAGGACCTCCACCCTATAGAATACCGCAGCCAAATGACCTCCGGGTCATGTTTTTGCTGGTGAGTAGGGTCTCCGGAGCTCGTGGGGGGTAAGGGTTGGGCCGGCATGGCAGTGGCAACTGACAAGTAACTAACCAGTTACTTGCCAGTTGTCACAGCGATTTGTATTTTCTTTCGCTTTCCATCAGGCGTAGGGGAGCCATTATGTAGAGCTATTATAAAAATTAACAAAAATGTCCACTGCTGGACATAGGCCTCTCCAGTTGTTCAGCACATACGGCAAACATCTGAAGGCTTTACACATAACTCGCCAAGCTGAGCAGACGAGTTGGTGATCGTAAAGCGTAGCTCCTCCCTCCGGTGACGCTGCTGTCCGTCATCGGCTTGTAATATATAGCTACGCTTTCCATCGCGATGGTTATACCGCCATCAGTCGGTTGCCAGAGCCTTTTTTGTTATTCAGCAGGATACACCACGGGCAGGTGAGAGTGGTTTGGTTTCCTTTGATAAAACTTTAAATCGACACAAAACAGACTCGATTACGTGCATTCCCACCTGATTTTGTTAAAATGTAGATAACAAAATAAGTTTTTTTAATATCTATGGTCTGTATTTTAGTGGCGCCATCTACGGATGTTATGTGTACTGTGTCTATGGAAAATAAAGTCAGTCTATTACGAAAAAGCATTGTGTTACTTTTAGAGGTTATGGGCATTTATCCATAATTTTCGGTTTTTACTGTGTTTTAGTATAAAACAGACGAAAGTGGTTGATTTTTCGTTGAAATATGGCTGTGAACTATATTCAAAGCATTCCGAAGCTGAAAGGTCGCAAAAATTACGACGAGTGGTGTTTTGCCGTCGAAAATCTGTTGGTGCTTGACAATCTCGTGAATTACATCAAATCGAAGCCAGATGCCGGTTTTGAGTGTAAAGCATCAGATGACGCAAAAGCAAAGGCGAAGTTAGTGTTAACAATTGACCCAGGATTGTACGTGCACATTAAGGAAACGAGAACATCATTGGAGCTATGGACGAAACTGAGGACTATGTTCGATGACTCTGGTTTTTCCCGTAAAATATCCCTGCTAAGACATTTAATCTCGTTACGACTAGATAATTGCGAGTCCATGACATCATACGTGACGCAAGTAGTCGAAACTGCGCAGAGATTAAAGGGCACAGGTTTTACAATCACCGAAGAATGGGTTGGATCATTATTACTAGCCGGTTTGCCTGAAAAATTCTCGCCGATGATAATGGCCATCGAGCATTCTGGAATGCAGGTAACTACAGATGCAATAAAATCAAAATTGATTGATATGGAGGTATCTAAGAATGACGTGGATATCAGTGGCGCTGCATTCGCTGCAAACAGTTACAAAAAGTATCATAAACAAAAAAATGGCGCGACGTCATCGACTAAAATGACAGTGACAGGTGACAAGACCATCACTTGTTATAAATGTAAACAAACAGGTCATTACAGAAACCAGTGTCCATTATTGCAAAAACACAAGCAATCGAATGCATTTAGTGTTGTATTTTTGAATGGAGAATATAGTTCGAATGAATGGTACGTGGACAGCGGCGCTAGTGCTCATATGACGGCCAACAAGGAGTGGATAAAAAATGCGAACTTTACGCCGCATTTATCTGAGATAACCGTTGCGAACAATATGAAAGTGCCAGTATTGTGTTCAGGAGACGTACAGATAACAACTAATTATAATTACGACATCATAGTGAAAGATGTGCTATGCGTGCCAAACCTCACAACAAACCTGTTATCAGTGAGTGAATTAATCAAAAACGGAAACAAGGTTGTTTTTGAAGAAGACAAGTGCTACATTCGCAACAATAAAGATGCATTGGTGGCTACAGCAATGTCAACAAATGGTGTGTACAAGCTAGATATTACAGTAGCTGATTGTATGCTGGCAGCAGTAGCAGTACCTAATGTAGCAAGTGCAGAACTTTGGCACAGGCGGTTAGCACATATTAACCGCAGTGATTTAAATAAAATGAAACATGGAATTGTGGATGGATTGTCTTACCCGGACACTAGTGATGTGACAATGTCTAAATGTGTGACCTGTTGCGAAGGTAAACAGAGAAGGTTACCATTTCCTCATGTTGGACAAAGAAGTACAGAAACCCTACAGATAATACATGCAGATGTATGTGGTCCAATGGAGACAAAATCCATAGGCGGTGCTCAGTATTTTGTCTTATTCATAGACGATCACAGTCGTATGACTTTCATATATTTCCACAAGCATAAGAATGAAGTTTTCAAGATATTTAAGAATTTTAAAGCAATGGTTGAAAATCAGCAGAAGAAAAAGATAAAGATATTGCGCACAGACAATGGTGGCGAGTTTTGTAGTGGTGAGATGGAGAATTACTTACTGAATGAAGGCATTATCCACCAAAAGACAAACGCATACACGCCAGAACAAAATGGAGTTTGTGAACGGGCTAACCGAACCATCGTAGAAAAAGCTCGGTGTTTACTTTTCGATGCAAATTTAGAAAAAAAGTTTTGGGCCGAAGCAGCTCATACAGCGGTATATTTGAAAAATAGATCTGTGACGTCAACACTGGGAAACAAAACACCCTTTGAAGCGTGGTATCATAAAAAACCAGATCTCAGTCATATACGTCTGTTTGGGAGCCCTGTAATGGTACACATTCCCAAGGAAAGAAGACTGAAATGGGATAAGAAGGCTACCATGCACATTTTGGTAGGTTTCTCAGAGACAGTAAAAGGATATCGTGTATATGATCCCATGAAAAATATTGTAACTATAAAGAGAGACATAATTGTGATGGAAGATAAATCGGTATCATCAGAAATCTCTAAAGACTTAGGAGAATGGATTCAGGATGTGGTTGAAGAGCAGGAATCTCCGACAACAAATGAAGATGGCAGAGATTCAGTAGGGGAGTCTTCAATGAATGAATCTCTCCATGACTCAGATTCAGATACATCCGTGTACACTGATCCACCTAGTGTAAATGATGATGATACAACCACCACAAGCATGGAGACAGATATCACAAATAGTGAGTTGCAACCCACTCCAGAATTGGGACAAGAAAAGAGAGCACGAAGACCACCAGACCGTTACGGATTTGGTAATATCTGTATTTCCAACTCAAGTCCAGATGTCGAACAAGTAGACTTCTCTGAAGCGCTGAATGGACCAGAAGCTGAGCAGTGGAGACTGGCCATGCGGCAGGAGCTGCAGTCGTTCGAGGACAACAGTGCGTGGGAAATTGTTGATGTGCCAAGCAGTGGTTCAATAGTGCAAAATAAGTGGGTGCTAAATAAAAAGCTAGATGTGAACAATAAAGTGCGGTATCGTGCAAGACTCGTGGCTAAAGGTTTCACTCAGCGACAAGGTATCGATTATGATAATACTTTTTCCCCTGTTGTAAAACATTCTACACTGAGAATGCTATTTGCCTTGAGTGTTCAGTGGGATATGGATATATCACATCTAGATGTGACTACAGCTTTTTTAAATGGACATTTAAAAGAAAATATTTACATGGCTATTCCAGAAGGTTTTGTAAATAAGCAGGATGGAAAGGTCTTGAAATTAAAGAGAGCCATATATGGGCTGAAACAATCCTCTTTAATATGGTATGAAAAGGTAAAAGATTGTTTGCTTAAATTTGGTTTTAAAATTAGTAAATTCGAACCCTGCTTGTTTACATTTTTTAATGGTAATGTAAAAGTTATTGTGACCATATATGTTGATGATTTTTTGATATTTTCGAATAGTATGTCAGAAACTGAAAAATTAAAAAAAGTATTAAGTTCTGAATTTAAACTGAAAGATTTAGGTCCTGTTAAGCGTTACTTAGGCATGAGAATTCGTGTAAACAAAGAATGTAAAACTATAACTGTAGATCAACAGGAATATATAGAGCAATTGTTGTCAAAGTTTAATATGTCAAATTGTAAGACTGTAGATACACCGATAGAGAGTAAGTTAAACATAGAAAAGGCTGAAAATAGTGTAGCAAACATTCCATATCAAAAGCTTATTGGAAGCCTTATGTACCTGGCAGTTTTAACTAGACCAGACTTGTCATATTCTCTCAGTTATCTCAGCCAGTTCAATAACTGTTATAATGAAACTCATTTCAATTATGCAAAACGAATACTGAAATATTTGCAAAAAACAAAGCATTATTGTCTAACATATCATAAGGATAATATAGAGCTGACTGGTTTTGTTGATGCTGACTGGGCTAGTGACAGTTTAGACCGTAAGTCGTATACTGGTTTTTGTTTCATAATGAGTGGATCTGTAATTTCCTGGCAAAGTAAAAAACAAAAGACTGTCTCATTATCCAGCACTGAGGCAGAATATGTTGCCCTTTCAGAAGCGTCCAGGGAAGCTGTTTATTTAGGAAATTTAATGTATGAGCTTACTGGTAAAAAATGTGCAATTAAATTAAAGTGTGATAATCAAAGTGCACTAAAATTGGCAACAAGTCATCAGTCACATACCCGATCGAAACATATTGATGTTCGCTTTCATTATGTTAGAGATGCAGTTGAAAATAAATTAATTAGTATTGAATATGTTTCAACTCAAGATATGCCTGCGGACTTGTTAACCAAAGGCCTTATGTCTACTAAACATTATAAGTTCATGCACATGTTAGGAATTAAGGCTAAATAAAAATAACTTTATATTCTGTTTAGAATTACATTTATTTTGTTAAGTAGGGGTGTTAAAATGTAGATAACAAAATAAGTTTTTTTAATATCTATGGTCTGTATTTTAGTGGCGCCATCTACGGATGTTATGTGTACTGTGTCTATGGAAAATAAAGTCAGTCTATTACGAAAAAGCATTGTGTTACTTTTAGAGATTTTCCGTTGAAATACATGTTTTATTACAAGTGCGTGAAATAAAAATCCATTTGCAATACCTAGCGGATGTGTGGAGGCATCAAGTGGTGTTGGGTAGCGTTTTTAAAAACGTCCGTCCATTTGTTTTAGTGTAGAGGGGTAATCTGCAGAGGGTAGGCTTATAGATTCGTACATCTTGACACTTGGTAGTCCACGACTGTTCTGTGGCAATTTTCTGCCCCGCACAACTAACCTATGGAACGTTTTTTCGCCAGCGGTATTTCCGGATTAATAAAACCTTCAAATCTTCAAGAAAAGAACATACCTCTTTCTTAAAGGCCGGCAGTGCAGCTGTAACTCCTGGAGACTGGGTGTCGTAGCAGACGACTAATATCAGAAACTAGCTGTGCCAGCGGCGTTGCACGCGGTTTCAATAATAACGAACTTAGATAAAATGGTGTTTAAATTTTAAGTTAGACCTCTAACAATAATTATATTGGTGAAAACCGCACAATTCCATGATGTAGTTTTATTTAACGTGATGCGCCTTCAAATATACAGATAAAAATTTCACCCGTTTTCCCAAAACTTCCCTTCACTGCTCTGCTCCTATTGATTGTAGCGTCATCAAAGTTATACTATAACCTGCCCAGGAGTGTAAAGAATAATTGTACCAAGTTTTGTTATAATCCGTTCAGTAGTTTTTGTTTATATAGGTAACGAACATACAGACAGACAAAATTTTTACTGATTGAACTTCTACTTTCCTAGTTCACATCAAACTTATATCGCATTTTCATACAATAAGAGATCTATATTCACATTTAGCTTCAAATTCGCTTCCCAAAGATATTACAGAGAAATAGCAAACATCGATCTATCGCGAGTAGGCATTAAAATTTCAACAGATACCAATGCTCTCTGCACTTTTGTACCATAGAGTATGAACCGGGCAGAGCGGACCCGGTCAAAATGGCCGTATACATTACGCTTAAGGTCTTAGCACACTTATACAAATCTGCTCCAAAACCGCTTCCACCCAACACCGCTCCCACCCAACACCGCCACTTTTTCATGACAGAGACAAACGGGCTGAAAGATCACCTTATCGTTAGTGATCACTTCAGACACCGCAAAACCAGGGGAGAAACGCCCTAAGGTAAGACTGCCCTGGTCTTCTTCTTCTTCTTTTCGAGTCAATGGTACTCTGTCTCAAATAGAACCAGCCCAAAACCTCGCAACTCGGATACTGCTGTCGGTTCCCTTGCAAAGGTCACCCACCGAGCAGTTAGTGGGGCACAGCTGACAAGTTAGCAGATGTGCCATGGTCTGTGATGGAGCACCACAGTCGCAGCCAGCATGCAAGCTCCCTCTCATC
This sequence comes from Conogethes punctiferalis, assembly GCA_031163375.1. NCBI lineage: Eukaryota > Metazoa > Arthropoda > Insecta > Lepidoptera > Crambidae > Conogethes > Conogethes punctiferalis. The sequence continues at coordinate 737,701 of CM062094.1, forward strand.
TCCTATTTAACTAAATTGAACCTGCACCGGCCAACTCCAGAGCGAAGTCGGTGCTGCCCTGGTGACCTGTCCTACAAGTATTCCTCAAATCTCCTTCAATCAGTCTCTTACGACGATTTCGGGTTACTATTAGACATCCACCCTATAGAATGCCGCAGCCAAATGACCTCCGGGTCGTATTTCTGCCGTTGAGTAGGATTTCCGGGGTTTTCATGGGGGTTAGGGTTGGGCCGGCATGAAGGTGGCAACTGGCAGCTAACTGAACAGTTGCTTGCTCGTTGTCACGGCGATTTGGGCTTCTCTTTAACTTTCCATCAGGCGTAGGAAAGAGCATGTCGAGCTACTCCAAAAAAAAGTACCGGGTGGCAGCAGATACGTATAAATGTACTATGACCTTTTTTAAGCTGTATGTTGAGCGATCGCGAGTGCAACCCCGGAGGCGATGCAGGCCGGTTTTTATTTTTATTTATTAACCGGACCGTTGAGAGATGGGCGTTAATCAATACTTTGCCGTCCGGGCAGAATGGGAGAACCCGGATGTTTTTCCCGGCGAAATTTCGTTGGCACAGAATTGTAGGCTTCGTTTAGTGATGCGTGTAATGATGGTAAATGTCGATTTTAATTTTTAATAATACAACAATAAATAAATAAATACCAGACAACATCACATACATTGCTCTAATCCCAAAGTAAGTAGCTTAAACACCTGTGTTATGGGTATCAGAACAACGAAGGTACCACAAATAAATACTTAAATACATATTATACCCACCCAGACACGGTACAAACACAAGTGTTCATCACACGAACGTTTGTCCCGACAACAGTAATATACAAAAACAGTCTTATTTAGCCTATCGCAGTCCACTGCTGGACATAAGCCTCTCCAGTTGTACGTCACTTCATCATCATCAGCCCGTGTCAGTCCACTGCTGGACATAGGCTTCTCCTAATGTTCGCCACCTTGATCGATCTTGGGCCTCTCGCATCCAGCACTTGCCAGCCGTCCTGCGCAAATCGTCACTCCACCTGGCCTGAGGGCGTCCTACATTACGTTTGCCGAGGCGCGTCACTTAGGAAACGCATTTTCATCGGATCAAAAAAAGGGCAAACGCCACGCTGGGCTGGCGGGTTGGCGATCGCAGGGTGTAGCTTCTCGCTCTGGTGACGCTGACCACAATTTACCTGACTTTATGTGACATTGAGGCCTACGATAGAACGAGCTTACCCAGTAAATACCGATTAACTCCCGCCTTGAACACCTGTAGTGTACATTGTATGTCTCGGGGAACAAAGAGTCCAGCTGAGTTCTATAGCTTGATCGTTCATTCATTTAATATCACTATTTTAATAAAATATTGCGTATCGATAAAATAATGGTAAAGTCTTACCCAACACTAGTTGCAATCCGTGTAGTTGATTTGACCGGTTTTTTAACCGGTTATAAAACTGTCGGCGCATTGAGTGTTGTTCGATGAAACGTATTTACGTTCTTATTGCCGGGAAAATCGTTGAATTATTTGATTTCAGTATGAAACCTGAAAAAGTTGTGTTAATAAAAGCAACATGGATTTTCAACTTGCTCAAAGTGCAGATTGTAAAGAGTATAAAGGATTTAAGATTATGATTGAGTTATGATTGGTCAGTTGAGTTCATTTTATAGGTATTTACAATTATGAATAGGTACCTGCTAACCAGGTGGTTATTAGTAGGTACTACGAGTACAACCAACCCAGTCAATTCTCGGTTGCCAGCACCTTAACGGCCTGAAAGATAGATTTGCAAAGCAAACAGATGACTTACTTAAAACTAGGTACAAAGACAACTCGACGTACTAATAAGTAGGCCTTATCAGCTTATCGGTGTTCAGCGATCTCTTTCAGACAACCTTTGGGAAGAGGATAGTTAAAAGAACAAATTTAACCTAATAAACCGATAGATAATTAAAAATTACTAGGGCTATGGGACATGATAAATAAATATAGGTATAAATTTAATAAAAATGCAGAATTAAATATTATTAATCAATAAAAATTAAAATAGATCAATTTATAAAATATGTGTGGCCTGAAGGCAAAGGTCACCTATTGGTAAGTGATCACTTCAGCCCATAGACAACACAACACCAGGGAGTTCCAAAGAGTCATTGGACGAGGCAAAATAATAAAATTTATGGTATTTATTATAAAACATCTCTTGAACAAATGAACTCACTAACTAGTTTTATATGCATGGACCTAAATGCACTTGTTTAGTTTGCATTTAAACTTTGTTGTTACCGTTTACGACAAAAAACTGGTCAAGCTTATATTAAATCACGCGGATTTAAAGGTTCCGTAGTTGCCAAGACTATTAACAGGTGTACACTGGTTTTGGTAACTGGAAATAACTAGTCATTTAGATTATAATTAGTCAGTGCTGCCTACTAAAAATTAATCTTAACTTTGGCATGCTACATTTCACTAGGATAATTAAATCATTTGTAGGGGTAATATAAATAATATCTAGCATCGCATAATATTTATTATATTGCTCCGATCCGAGTAAACTAAGGAGCTTAAGCACGTGTGTCTTAAGTACCACAAACAATTAACTACAATATTAAACACCCAGACACGGAACAAACACAAATGTTCATCACTAATGTTTGTCCCGGGTGGAAATAATACCCAACTTATTAGTTCATCATCATCAGCCCATTGCAGTCCACTGCTGGACATAGGTATCTCCAGTTGTATGCCACTTAAAGCAAACATCTGGAGGACATACCCATAATCCACAACAACGCTGGGCAGGCGGGTTGGCGATCGCAGAGCGTAGCTTCTAGCTCCGGCGACGCTGCTGCCCGTCATCGGTCTGTGGTAGTTAGCTACACCTTCAATTGTGATCGTTATACTGCCACCAGTCGGTCGCCAGCGCCTCGTTTGTTATTCGGCAGGATGCACCACGGGCAGGTGAGGTTGGCTTGAAGCGAAAAGATGATAGGGCGCTCCCTTACATCCCAACTTATTAGTTAGTTAACCAACTAGTTGCAAAATTTCCTACAGTCTCTCAAAATCTGTCAAATTTATCAATACACACAAAGATCCAGTTATAAAAACCAAGCCAAAAATTTCCCTCATCCAGAATTCCGACATAAAAAGAAAGGAACGACATTTCATCTCCATTTTCCGTTTTTAACGTTATCCAGCGGAACTCCAGAGAATCCTCTAAGCCCTAGGGCCACAGAAAAAGTAAACTCAAAACAACATCCTGTTTAAACCCAAGGGGAGCGCAGGAATACAGCTCCATTAGATCCCCACTTTCTTTCTAAATAACTGATGATTTTTTTCAAAGGCCGGGAATGTTCGCTGAAGATTTACGCTCTGAGAGCTCTTGAATGAGAGTGGTAATGAAGAAAATTTTTATTTCAAGATTGGTAGTTAAGGTTTGTTGCTGAGGAAATTTCATGGCTTTTTTTAATAAATGCGCCGGATGTCGCATACCAGGCATCCGATTTCAAGCAATGTTTTTAATTTGTGCTATAATAAGTATTATAAGATAAATAATATTTATTGGCAAATCTCAAATGACAGCATGACATAATGGCTTCCCTACTCCCGAACGAAAGCAAAAAAGAAGCCCAAGTCGCTGTGACAACGGGCAAGTAACTGGTCAGCCCTAACCCTAACCCCCACGAGCTCAGGAAACTTTACTCACCAGAAGAAACACGACCCGGAGGTCATTTGGCTGCGGTATTCTATAGGGTGGAGGTCCTTCCCCGGGCGGTCCGCTCAATTCGAGCAAAGATTCACTCAGCTCTACCTCTCTTAGATTAACTATATATCAAAGGTCGATGATGGGCAGCAGCGTTACCGGAACAAGAAGCTACGCCCTGCGATCGCCAACCCGCCTGCCCAGCGTGGCGATTATGGATAAACCCTTCAGATGATTGCCTTACGTTGCGAATAACTGGAGAGGCCTATGTCCAGCAGTGGGCAATAGGCTGATGATGATGATGATGACGGTAATAGTCGGATCACTTAGCTAGCATCACTTCCATTGCATAATACATAAAACTACTTCAGGTTTTCAACTCTCATAAAACCCCCTTAAATATACAAAAGTACGTTATACATTAAAACAACGAACTATACAGAAGGTGCTTCAGCTGAAATCATACATTTCCTCGTCTACTCTCCATAAGGGTCACTTTGCTGAGAGTCGCTCAGACCGACTTCAGGTAAGTGCCTTGTCATCGTAGGACAAAGGGTGCGCTGTACGAATAATTAGCCGGTTTTAAGTTTTTCTTCATTACTTCCACTATGAATGCTGGAAGGTTTTTCGGGAAACTTATTTGATGAAAACCTTTTAGGCATTATGTAGGGTCCTTTTACAAAAAGCTTATGGTTCAGGTTCATAGAATTTTGATTTAATTGGTTGGCTCCATGGCTCATTTGATAGTGACCTCTGCCTTTTGAGCCAAGGGTCGTGGGTTCGATTCCCGCACAGTATAAACATTTATGTTCATGAACATGTCTGTTTGTATCGGTCTGGGTATGTACTATGTATACTATGTTCTTGTAACCAACCATTTGGTTGGTTACAAGAACTAATTAATTAATTAAATAACCCAAGATATGCCACGCTGGGCCACACAGCGCCACCTAGCCCCAAACTAAGCCGAAGCTTGTACTATGGGTACTAGAAAACTGATAAACTTACTTAGATACATTTCTTTTGTAAATAATATACATAGAAAACACCCAGACCAATACAAACAGACATGTTTATGAACACAAATGTTGGTACTGTGCGGGAATCGAACCCACGACCCTTGGCTCAGAGGGCAGAGGTCACTACCAAATGAGCCACCGAGCCTGTCATATACATATAGGTATAGAAAAAAATATCTAAGTAAGTTTATCAGTTGTCTAGTACCCATAGTGCAAGCCACGGCTTAGTTTGAGGCTACACGGCGATATGTGTCCCAGCGTGGCATGTCTTGGGTTATTTATTTATTTAACCTCTACGAATTTATTTATTTAACCTCTACGAGCTTCTTGTAACTCTAGCTACGATTCAACAACGAAAACTATGAAGTGTAATTGCCCCAAAAACGTTAAGACCATCAATTTGTCTAAAAGCAAACGCGTAACTTGTCAATCGATTCAGGAAGCGGGCCTTTCGGCGGAATTGTTTTATTCTGTGTCGATAAACAGCGAGAAACCACACCGAATTTATGTTTAACCCATTAACGCCCAAAATAAAACTAAGAATATTTTTAAAGTTTTTGCTTTATTTATGTAATAAAAGACATCAAATAAGAAGGATACGATTTAAAAAAATCTGAAAAAAGTTTTTTTCAGCAAGTTAGAGGGGTGTACCCAAGCGTGTACAATGGGCAGATCAAGTGTGAAATATGCCGAAACTTGGTTTTACCACACAAAGGGCTTTTGAGTATTTTTGACAACTCCAACGCACATTATTGGGGCATATGACGCATCTTAGTGGATTTGTGGTCCTTTTGGGCCATGGCCATTATTTTAACGATCAATATCCACTTCCTAGCTCGATGAAGAACGGTTTCCTGAAGGTTTTGTCCGACACTAAGCCCGAGCGATGCTTCGTATGACAACTGGTCCATAAATGCAGAATCTTTTTTCTTTCAAGAAATAGTATACAAACGCCAAACATCCGAAACTGCCATATCATGCCTATTATTTTGACCTGCATACAAAAGACTCTGTTCGACTATCAAATCGCAAGCTTGCTTGTCGAAAAGCTACTAGAAGAGCATCATTAGCATGCATCCTTTTATATCGGTATCCAGATTTATTCAACCATACTTCAATGGCATTACTTATATTATGCGTCATAGAGTTAATTGGTAAGGTTTTTAGCCAAACAGGGTTATCTGTGACTGAAGCTAGACATTCGAAGGGGTTTTTATCGGGGAAGTCGACGTAAATGTCGATAACGGCTCAACATCACTGCTGTCACCGTCCGAGAGTTCTCTTCCACATTGTACTATTTCTACAGTCCCTAAAAAATCCCTCAGCAGTACCTGTGTCACAAGATCATCTTTGGAACCCTCCTCTTCGTTAATTATTGCATCAGATTCTAGTGGCACAATTAGAAAGTAGTAATCAATATCATTATCTTCTGCAGCAATGACATAATTAACTGCCTCTTCTAATGAGGGTGTTTCAAAATGAAATATCCGATAGATGGTGTCATGTAGCCTTGCGGTCCGGCTATCATGTGATTGGTCAGTTGCCATGTAAATGTCAGTGCCATGACAAAATGAACAAATTACGTTACATTCGAACCTACTGGACGGCTGCTGCCTATGTGGTGGAATCTGGTAGATTTAATTTTTTCAGGAAACCCTCATTGAATATAATGTTTTTGTACTGAAAAGCTTAGTCTGCGGGTCATTTTGATGAAATACTTATACCTGAAATAAAAATAAATAATAATATACATCTGCCCATTGTACCTGCTCAGGTACAGTAGAAGAAAAACATATTTTTTTTGTAAATTAAATACTTTACATTGGGTTTTGGTAACTTATTAGATAAAATAGTATATCAACTATTGTTTTAGAAAAGTTTTGTTATGTATGATCATTATTAACCTAAAAATAATAACTAAATTACTTACCAGTTCGCGCTCTCAATTCAACCCTGAATAAATAGCCACTTACCCTCACAAATTAGAAATATCAACTTGTTAAATTTTATCTAAATTATTTACCTGTACTTATGTCTTTACCGTCAAAGTAGTTTTTAATCGATTTGTTGCCAATTACAAAAACTATCGCGATTTTTATTGGTGTACCTGCTTGTGTACGGTGGGCGGTAATGGGTTAAGCTTTACCTTCGGCGACAGTGCGACAGATATGGGATGATATCACGCCATGGTGGCACGACATGGGTGCGTAGTGTTTGGACTTGGGTAAAGTTTTGGTTGTAGGTACTTAAAGCATCATCAATCATCAACAGCCTATTGCTGTCCACTGAACACATAGGCCTCTCCAGTTGTTCGCCAATCAGAGAAAACTTCTGGAGGATATACCCATAATCGCCACGCTGGGCAGGCGGGTTGGCGATCGCAGGGCGTAGCTTCTCGCTCCGGTGACGCTGCTGCCCGTCATCGGCCTGTGGTATTTAGCTACGCCTTCATTTGTGGTGGTTATACCGCCACCAGTCGGTTGCCAGCGCCTCGTTTGTTATTCGGCAGGCAGGATGCACCACGGGCAGGTGAGGTTGGCTTGGAGCGAAAAGATGATAGGCCGCTCCCTTACATCAAAATTATTGAAAGTCTTAAAAACTTTACAAAAGCCTAACGACTTTGTTGCGTATTTTAAAAACACCAACAGAGAGTAAAACTTTATAGCTTTCGTAGTCACTCCGGGAGGCAGCTACATTAAAAAGTTTAACGTCTAATTTTGGGGTCAAAATGTGATTCGTGACGGAATTGATGTGAAAATGGATTCCCTTCAACAATTTACAACTTTCGGGCGTTATTTAGCTACTTGTCAAAACATTAGGCTCGAGTAAGCGAAAATAGGATCCCTTATAAGAAGTAGGTAAGTAATACAAAGTTTTTTGGTGACTTTTTTCTTTGGGGAACCGAAGCGGATTACCAAGCGGTAGAATATTAATAGCAATAGCTACGTAATCTTCTATATATGTGGAGTATGGACCCAGAAAGGAACTTCACTCTCCTTGTGGCTGCCACTTAATAGATCGTTGTCGATCGACTGAAGGATTATACCCATAATCGCTCACTGGGCCAGGCGGGTTGACGATCGCAGGGCATAGCTTTTCGCTCCAGTGACGCTGCTGCCCGTTGTCGGTATATGGTATTTAGCTACGCGTTCAGTTGTGATGGTTAAACCAATTGCCAGAGCCTCGTTTGCTATTCGGCAGGATGCATCACGGGTAGGCGAGGTTGGCTTGGAGCGATATGATGAAAGACCGCTCCCTTACATTCCATTTTTCATTAAACATGGCGTAATGTTCGGCAATTTATTCGGTACATGTAAACTTCAGCGCATTCCATGCCGTAAATCTTCCCCCCATGCGTTAAACCAACAAAGTCACGAGCAGATAAAACAATCGCAGTGTAAGTACCTACGCAGTAGACGTATTATTTGCATCGGACGCAGATAAGCGACGGGCAGGCGTTAAACGCGCTGCCGAGCGTTCGTCAAATACGACTTACGGCTGTGCTACAGTGACTAAGCTTTAGCGGTTAGCCAAAAATAAAATAAAATAAATAACCCAAGACATGCCAGGCTGGGCCACACAGCGCCACCTAGCCCCAAACTAAGCCGAAGCTTGTACTATGAGTACTAGACAACTGATAAACTTACTTACTTACTTTTTTGTAAATAAATACATATTATACATTGAAAACACCCAGACCAATACAAACAGACATGTTCATGCACACAAATGTTTGTAATGTGTGGGAATCGAACCCACGACCCTTGGCTCAGAAGGCAGAGGTCACTACCAATTGAGCCCACCGAGCCAGTCAAATCGAGCCATTGCTATTTTATATACCACTAAGGTGGCAAACAAGCCTACGGCCCGCCTGATGTTAAGCGGTTACCGCAGCCTATGGACACCTGCGACACCAGGGGGTATCACACACACGTTGCCTTCCCTTTAAAAACCTCTTCACAACCGTTTTGAAGGACCCCATACTGTATTCATGTGGGAGAGCCTCGGCGGCAAGCTCATTCTATTCTACATTCTGAGTGTGCGCGCAAGAAGTTTCGACTGAAACGTACCGTACGCTACCAACCAGGCTCTAGGGTATGCTAATCGCTTAAAGCGCAGTCGCTTTATCCAATACCCTAAATATATAAAAAGAGAAATTGACTGACATATCAACGCACAGCCTCAACGGCTAAACGTAGGAACTTAAAATTTGGAAGGGACGTAGCTTAGGTACCGTGTTTTGAAATCCGATATCCACGCGAGTGACGCCGCTGTAACAGCAAGTTCAGTAATAAGTTATTTATTTATTTATTTAAGGACAGCCATCAAAACAATCACTTAGTAACATGATATTAACAATAGTTCCATTATTAGTGCTAAAGTGACGCCTTAATTAGAGGCTGCCACGGCATGCATAAATGGTTGAAATGTGTTGCCGCTGTGGCTGCGGCAATAGCCCTACGACTACACGTCTTGGGATCGAGAGATTCTCACTATCCGCTACGCTTATACCACTATCCAGCACCCTAACCCCATTATAGGCAAGATAGTGACGTGAAGACAGACAAGTTAATAGAGCCTCTGCTTAATTTAATCTATGTTACAAATCTAAATGAACACTTCGGGGCGCCGGCTATAATCTTTGAGCCACATTATGTATTCCGATCGCGAGATACTGTTTGAGCTCCGAAGATGTGTGGTAACTGTTTTCATTTTAAGAGAGGTAGGGCATAGCGAATCTTCGCTCGAATTGAGCCGCCCGTCCGGGGAAGGACCTCCACCCTATAGAATACCAGGGTTGGGCCGGCATGGCGGTGGCAACTGACAGGTAACTGACCAGTTATTTGCCCGTTGTCACAGCGACTTGGGCTTCTCTTTCGCTTTCCATCAGGCGTAGGAAAGCCATTATGTCGAGCCACTATAAAAAAAATGCTTACTTTTAAGACTATAGAGAATGTGCATCAAAAATATGTGTTGTTTTCCCTAAGGCTAGGTGGAGTGACCATTTGTGTACGATTTTTTTTTAATAACCCAAGACATCCTACGCTGAGCACCACATCGCCATCTAGCCCCAAAGTAACTACTAACTAGCCGAAGCTTGTACTATAGGTACTAGACAACTGACAAACTTACTTAGATACTTTTTTGTAAATAAATAAACAAACATTATACATTGTAAACACCCAGACCAATACAAACAGACATGTTCATGAACACAAATGTTCGTATAGGGAATCGAACCCACGACCCTTGGCTCAGAGGGCAAACCGAATGAGCCATCGAGCCAGTCAGATGGCAGGCAACTGTTGGATGCGAGAATCCTATCATCGATCAAATGGCAAACAATTGGGAAGGCCTATGTCCAGCAGTGGACAACGAAAGGCAGATGATGATGATGATGACGTTAGGTTTGTGGATTTAGAATATACGACGGATATAATAAGACGATCTCATCCCGTGGGTATTATTTGACTGGCTCGGTGGCTCAATTGGTAGCGACCCTTGCCTTCTAAACCAAGGGTCGTGGGTTCGATTCCCACCTGGGACAATCATTCGTGTGATGAACACTTGTGCTTGTTCCGTGTCTAGGTGTTTATATTTGTGAAGTAGTTAAACTTTGGGATTGGAGCAATGTATGGGATATTGTCTGATATTTATATTTATATATATCGTCGCTGCGCGTGCAATACCGCGAAAGAGCAGTTTGTAAAAACCGCAACTGCGTTTTCGCTAATTTACAGGAGACAGAAAAAACATAATATTATCTGTCATTTACCTACATTTTGCGCGATATTTCAATTTTGTCCCTTTTGCTGTTACGCGGTATTAACAAAGTGCTCTTCCGCGGTATTGCACGCGCAGCGACGATATACGTTTTTGATGACAAATCGATACGATACAAAACCACGAGCTGCCGCTATTAACAAATAACTTCAAACATTACCAATTCTTGGTTGTTTATTCCTTTAGACCATAAATGTAAACACTCCTATTTATTTAAGTCCGCAAGACTGAAGTTCATACACGATCCCTTATAGATCCCTCGTCAAAGTAAACTCGAACAGGGCGAAGTCATGAAGCCGACTGACAGGCGGGTAGGCCTCATCCCTTATTTAAATGGTGTCTTATGCATATTCACTCACATGTATCTACTTACGTCATAATGTTTGCTTACCTATATTATTTAGTCCGTCCTTCCTTATATAATATCAATAAGAAACTTCTTCTACCTAAAATTTGTCTGGAAGCGATCGCTTAATAGCGATAAACCAACCTTAATTGTAGTTCATATGACAAAAACCTGTTTTTTTCTATTATAAATGAGTTTGCCCTTGACTGCGATTTATTACATTGCGATTTATTACATTTTATTATTCTGCTGCCGTCATTGGTCTGTGGTATTTCGCTACGCCGTCAATTGTGATGGTTATACCGCCACCAATCGGTTGCCAGCGCCTCGTTTGCTATTCGGCAGGATGCACCACGGGCAGGTGAGGTTGGCTTGGAGCGAAGAGATGATAGGCCTCCCCCTCCTACCTCTACTAAATCCCTAAAAGGAATCTAAAGGGCACCTTAACCGCCGATCCACACATGCCCTGTGTCTCATACTCGTATATACCTGCTTAATTTCGCTCCAGACGGCCTCTTGACCATCGGACCTCGAAATTATTAATGAAAATCTTCGTTTACTTTCTAACTTGATCCCCTCAGACTGTAATTACGTTCTGTAGGGCTGCCAGCTGTTTGTTTAGGCAAAGGCAGGAAAAATATTGTCAAGTGTTCTACAAGGTTCTTTAAGTAACCGTGTTTTTATTAGAAACAGAATGTTTATTTTGATTTAGAGCTTTTTGTTATTATAAGCTGCTTTATGATCTGTTATATAAACTTTGGTATAGGGAGAGAAAATAATAGGTAATGATATTTTTTTACCTGATAAACGGCACAGCATCCGTTAACGCTTGAAATATAGTCATGCACAGTTTACATTAATATTACAGTCCACTGCTGGACATAGGCCTCTCCAGTGGTTCACCACAGAGCAAACATCTGGAGGATATACCCATGATCCCCACGCTGGGCAGGCGGGTTGGCGATCGCAGGGCGTAGCTTCTCGCTCCGGTGACGCAATAATAGAGTACATGTAATCTATATCTATACTTATAATAAATCTGTAGAGAAGTCAATTCTGTACATTGTATATATTTTCAAATTAACTATCAGGGGATGATTAGTGATCGATACTGATGCCAAAAATGCAATCAGTAAAATTTTTGTCTGTCTGTCTGTCTGTCTGTATGTTCGTTATAGAAACAAAAACTACTCAACGGATTTTAACGAAACTTGGTACAATTATTCTTCATACTCCTGGGCAGGTTATAGGGTACTTTTCATCACGCTACTATCAATAGGAGCAGAGCAGTGAAGGGAAATGTTAGGAAAACGGGAGAATTTTTTGGAACGCGCATCACTCATAAACTACTGCATGAAATTGAATACTGTTTTCACCAATGTATTGCTAGAGGTTTAACTTAAAACTTAGGCACTATGTATAGATAGGTATTTTATGGAAGTCCGTTATTTTTCAAACCCGATATCCACGCGTGCGACGCCGCTGGCACAGCTAGTTATTAATAAGATTAAATTTAATACCTGATTTGCCCTTAATGTGATCACGAGAGGGGTTGTGTTTGTCCTATTTTGCCTGTTAACCTAACTTTGGAACTCAGGATCGCGAGGTGGAGTGAGGTCGTCCTGAACGCTCTTTTTATAAAAAGAAATAGCTTTCTATAGACTTAATTCGCACATGAAACTTTCTTAATCGCACTTACCAAGACCAATTGCACATGGTACTATAAAAAAGACATTTTTCCCTTTTCCTTCATACTCACCACCCCTATTGACCGAGCAGTTAGCCCGAACCTAACTACCTAGTCCGTATCGGCTATTACGTGCTCAAATATTTACTCAACCTCCTTCAAGCTACTGACACAACGCAGCTACGCCTACGCTATTATACGTACTAACTAACTAATAGCGCCTTGGTAGCTACTGAAAGTCAAAGTTTATTCTATGGCTGTTAATGGATAAGTCTTTTTATGTCTTAGGAAGGATGTAGGTTCGAAATTTTATACATCACATGTAACCGATTGCAATTCCATCCTAATCATCTCGATGGTTGGCGATCCTCCACTGTATGCTTAATGCTTCGCGCGTCGGTTTTGTAGAACCAACTTTCTGCGCTATGATTCCGAACGTTCAAGAAATGAGCGTTGCGGGAGCCCATGGGCGGTGTTGACTGCTTACCATCAGGCATCACAATTATCTCTTGCATAAAAAAGTGATAATTAGCCTTTAATAAGTTTATAAATGTGGCCCGAGGTCGTGACAGTAATACATATTAAAACTGCATATGGAAATAAATCAATCCTGAACCAGCAGGTAAACGGCACAATGGCCGAATTTAAGTAATTTACTTCGCAAAAGAGTTTATTGCTTTGAAATAATGATTACCTACTTGAAGGGTTAAATTCCGTGTTAACCTTTGCAAAAAAACTTTCAATTACAGAATTTTAGATATAATAGCAAATCGATTATGTGAAGACCGGATTGTTATGTGAGGACAGGTGGCCATGGGGTGCAACAAAGAGAAGCCTCCTCGAGTGGCAAACTGCTACTAATCTCCTTCGGGGGATTGGTAGTAGTGGGTCCTGGCGCACCCTGGGCAACGGCGGGTGGTAATCTCTTAGGAGATTGCCACCCGACGGCTAATTCTCAATGAGGGAGACGAGCTTGCTCGTGGATACGAGCTTGCTCGTCTCGCCTCGGGGCGGACATAGTCCGCAGCTGCGCGACGTGGGCGCGCAGCCTGGTTGGGCCGCATTGGCGGCGTAGTAGTGAAGTCGCATAATAAAGGGATGCGTTGGTGCATGGCACCTGTTGGGCTGTTTGGCAGCCGTGGTTTGTCGGCGATGGTCGCAGAGGAAGAGGAGTGCCCTTCGGGGGATCTCGCAGTGTTTCGTTGCTGTCCTCCCTATCTTCTGCGACCCTTGCCGACTTACCCCTTGGAGGAGCCGGTTGACAGCGTCTGTCGGGTCTGCGGACGCTGTCCTGGCCGCGCACTTGTGCGCTTTGTTGGGCCCTTAATGGGCGGAGTAGTATCCCGGACGTGACGGAGGGTGTTGTAGGCCATCGGCCTTCTTCCCGGACGAGACTTGGTGGGCGGCGCATTTCAGCCGCGGCGCGGCGGGTCCGGCGGCTCGGTTCTCGTGACCGTCGGACGGGTCGTTGACCAACCGACCGCGCAACCTGTTACCCTTGCCGTTCTCGGCGAGGGCCAGGGGGTCTACCTTAACCAGTAGGCCCGAGTGGAGCAAACCACAGACCAAACCACCTGTTACCCCTGTTTCGGCGGGGGCCAGGGGGCCTGCCTTTACCGGTAGGCCCAAGTGGAGAAAACCACACTAAAAATCCACCGTGCGGTGGCGATTGCACGCCCGACGGGGTCCAGTGAGGGTTGGTGTGGGGACATCTCCCTTGCCTTGCACGGATCCCGTCCTTGGAGGAGGGCGACGGCTTCTGCCTGAGCCCTAGGCTGCCCCAAGTGGGGGGGCCGGCCGGATCTGCCTAGCAGACAGCGCTGGTGGTGGCGTGGTGTAATGGTTTATACCAAGATCCCACGTCACCATCGCCCAAGGCGCATTGGCGGTGAAGACCGGGGTTTTTTAGTGGGTATTCTCCGTCTCGCTACCATCTAGAGGCGGAGTGAGTCCCACATAACCTGCTGCGTCCCCGAGTAGCAGGTATGCGTAAATGCATTTTCCCCCGGTGCAACAAAAAAAAAAAAAAAAAAAGGACAGGTGGCCATGTTTCAGACAATGCAAGGCGCATTGTCTGAAACATGGCCACTTGACGATCGCTACATTTTACCACAAGATTTAAGCACTCCCGTTGCCCTCAAAAGTTCATCTACCATATAATCTAACGCCGTATACTTTTATTGCTTAGTAGAAATCATGATTTTAACAAAGAGCCTACATAAAGCGTTATTGCAATATAATTACCGTAGCATATCTGTCGGTTAACTCCAGACCATAATCAGCGGAGTTGGGATCGTAAAACCATTATCAGTAGTGACTCACAAGCGGTCAGTTGGGTAATCTAAACGAATTACAGTAAGGCAACTTCCAAGTTAAAGGCAAATCTCCATAATTGACAACAGGCTTGTTGCCGTAAAAAATGTATCTTTTAGAATATGTAAAAATAAGAGATTGTTGCCATCAAAAATGTAATTAGTCCATCTTTTAGATTATTTAAAAATAGGAGATTGTTGCCATAAAAAAATGTTATTAGTCAATCTTTTAGATTTTAAATAATCTAAAAGATAGACTAATAACATTTTTTAGCAATAAGATTAGAAATTAAAAAATACATATCGTATTTTTTAATTTCTAGTTTAGACCAAAGATTACAAAGACATAGCCCCTTAAAATTACGTGTGACGTCACGCCTCGTGGCATTTTTTCGCAAGGAGTGACGTCAAAGGTCCCTAAATTTTGATGCCTTGTATTCATGTTACTTTTTGTTGGAAGCTGATTCCGAGGAACAGCTGCACGAGGCAGAAAATTGCGCGCAAAACGCCCTGTGAAAAATTTCCAACTATCAATGTATGTGATGTTGTCTGATATATTATATACTAGCTTTTGGCCGCGACTTCGTCCGCGTGTTTAGTTTTTTACATTCAAAAGTTTTTTCCCAATAACTCCCATTCCCGTTGGAATTTTGAAATATCGCGTTGCAAGTAAGCTTTACCTTCATTAAGTACTGGCATGCCAAATTTCAATCATCTATCTTACGCGATCTTTTCATACAATAGGTTTTTCCCGCTCACTCACAGGAGTGGATTCCACGGGAACAGTCCCGTGGGAAGTTTGCAATTGCAGCTGGTACTTGATTAAATAATTCTTCCGAACACTCGAAGTAGGACAAAGAATAAAAATCTCTCTAGTCACGCCAACGTCTGGTCTGGAAGATTTAAAGGAATTTTTCACAACGCATATATGCGCTGGAAAAGAAACTTTTGAAGTTTTTTTTTTTGTAGTGGCTCGACATAACGGCTTCCCTACGCCTGATGGAAAGCGAAAGAGAAGCCCAAGTCGCTGTGACAACGGGCAAGTAACTGGTCAGCTACCTGTCAGTTGCCACCGCCATGCCGGCCCAACCCTACCCCCCACGAGCTCCGGAAACCCTACTCACCGGCAGAAACACGACCCAGAGGTCATTTGACTGCGGTATTCTATAGGGTGGAGGTCCTTCCCCGGACGGGCGGCTCAATTCGAGCGAAGATTCGCTATGCCCTACCTCTCTTATAGCGAAGTGCACAGTTTACTGATATAATCCTCTGCACTGTGCACTTAGTTTACAAGAGGACAAGAGCCTTATTCCGAGGTGCTAAAGGCCCATTTGTGAGAGTATCGTAAATTAGTGAACGTATGGTATAAGTTTAAGAGAAAATAACAAAATAATTTTCAGTTTTTAAGTAATAACGTTACGTAACTAAAACTGTTATTAAATTAGATAAAACATTTATATCGAACAACTTTTTTTTAGTGAAAAGATGAAATTATTGTTAATCAGAGATAAAAATTAATGATATTAACAATTTTAATCATCATCAGCTTGCAAAAAATCCACTGCTGGACTCTCTTTCATAATGATATTGTCATTTGCCTCGTGCAACCGGTCTTTGGAATCAGCTTCCAGCTGCAATTTTTCCGAGTGGATATGATTTAGGGACCTTCAAAAAGCGAGCCTATAGATTTCTCAAAGGCCGGCAACGCACCTGTGACTCCCCTGGTGTTGCGGTATCTATGGGCTGAAGTGATCACTTCCCATCAGGTGACTTTCAGGCCCGTTTGCCCCCATGTCATAAAAAAAAAAATTGATAATGATGATGATGACATAATTATTTTTTCTCGACAATTCCAAGTATCGCGTACAGCTCATAACTTGAGCCTCGTCTAACGGTGTGTTAGTCATATTGGTTTATCGGCACGTATGGACGCGGACACCTTATCACCGAACTGGGTCGGATCCGAGAGCTAAAACAACGACTTGTTTGTGCTTGCACTAAACGCCTGTTAGCCAAAAGGGTCAACGGTCATGTATTTTTAAATGGTCGTTGACCATCTTGGTTATTGAGTTCGATTCCTACTTGGATAGTCTCTTTGCAGAGTATTATTACTGTTAGTTCTGATGCATGGAGATTAAATAAAATGTCACACAATATCACATACATTGCTCCGATCTCATAAGTAGCTTAAGCTCTTGTGTTATGGATACCAGAACAAGGAAGACACCACAGCTATACTCGTATGTATACTTGAATACAAATATAAACATAGGCTGCGGTAACCGCTTAACATCAGGCGGGCGTAGGCTTGTTTGCCACCCAGTGGTATAAAAAAAAAACACTCCGATTAAAGATTAATCAAACATTAATTTCTTGGTTCGACTTGTACGTACAGACAGTTGTATGATTAGAAAATTACACTTCCTGTACCTGAAGGAGCTTTGTCTGGAAGAGTTCGCTTACTAGAGATAAGACCACCTTTGTACCACATGACGTCTTTAATACCTTTTTCTATAAACGTTCATTATTTATGCAAATGCAAAAGAATATCTATGAGTAACAAAATATGGTTGACTCGAAACGGGAACGAGAGCCACTGCGCTAGCGCGGGCGCTAGTGTAGCGTACTGTTACATCCCTCCGATGTCTACCTTTAGGCTGACCGGCAGCCCTACCATAAAATGCTAGATAGGCAGTTTAGGTCCCGACCGACTGGGTTCGCTTCACGAACGCCAGTCTATCCCCGATCCTCATACGCGCCGGTTGCCATCTCGAACTATAATTTCTAAATCATTGTGTTTTAATTAAATTCCTTTTTTTAAAACCTTGTGGGATAGGCCCGTTGTAACATTGGTGGCAGCGAAAAAGGGATGTGAAAAATCATCCTCGGAACGTCTCGTTTGTGCAATATCCGTGAACTATAAATTTGTTTTATCCACTGTGAATGTGTGCTAAATCCGTGAACTATATCTCTTCACATCGCTGTATCTCACTGTATCATCTCCGTATCCTGTGAAAGAGAAGTTCGCCGTGTCCCACCGAATCAATCACCGTGTCCCGCCGAGTCGTTCACCGTGTCCCGCCGAGTCGTTCACCGTGTCCCGCCGAATCAATCACCGTGTCCCGCTGAGTCAATCACCGTGTCCCGCTGAGTCAATCACCGTGTCCTGCTGAGTCGTTCACCGTGTCCCGCTGAGTCATCCGCCGTGTCCAGCTGAGTACCCTGCAAATAGAAGTAGTAAAGTAGCCAACTTACCTCTGTATCCCGCTGTATCGTCACTGCATCCTGTAAAGAAAGAAGATACTTACCTCCGAGTCCCGCGTGCAAGAAAATCATCAACATCATCTAACAAGAATCGAATCCCTTATCGCATCGGAATGCGGTCCCAACTTCCCGTCGCCGCTACACTCGCCGTATGTGCAACATTGTCGCAGTGAGTCTGGTCTTTGTTCCTATACACTAAGCAATAGTGTTACTTTGTTACGTCTTACAATAATCATAAGCATTTCTCCGTATCGTTTAATCCCGTCTTATAGTTTAGTTAAAAGTTGCGTCATATTATTTAATCTCGTAAATTATAATTAAGTTGTGTAAATTTCTATATTTTATGTGTGTGAACAATGCCTAAGGACGATATCTTGACGGTTCCTATATCCGAATATGACCAGACAATTCACTCAGATACTAGGCCCCCGAGTCCGGGGCCCGCACTGGCAGACAAAAGGGCACGAGGAGGCAAAAGCCCCGCCGCCGTACCAGTTCCTCTGCCATTCCTAGATTTCAATATCCTTTTAAAGTTTATTAAACCCTACGATGGGAGTAGGGAAACACTAAATAGTTTCTTAATAAATTGTAACAATGCCTATGAACTGGCCAGAGAGTCACAAAAACAGATCATATTTAAATATATAATATGCCAACTCCAGGGCAAGGCCGAGATAGCCTGCTCCATCAAAGAATTCACAAATTGGGAGCAATTAAAAGATTTCTTAAAAAATCAATTCAGCGAAAGAAAACACTTCGCCCACCTGCTCACTGAGCTCCAGGAGAGCAGACAATTACCAAATGAAAATGTTAGCCAATACGCCTTACGCGTCGAAACATACCTCTCCCAACTGCTCACTGAGATTTCTCTCAGCGACACGAAAGTTAAAGAAATTCCTGGGCGTACTGCCTCCATGCAGGAGCTAGCCCTTCACCACTTTCTAATGGGGTTGCACCCCAGACTCTGCACCATCATAAGGTGCAGGTCTCCAAAAACTCTTAACGAAGCCATAAACCTTGCTATATCTGAAGAAAGAATTCAACAGACATTATCGAAAAGAAGTGCTATTTCAGAACGTAATGACTCGCAGCCAAGAAGGCCTTTCGCTAGGGGCGTACCAAACCCAAACCCGACTCGTTCCCTCGTTCCATTTAGGCCCAATAGGACCCCACAGGGCGGTAACACCGTGACCTGTAGGTATTGCAAGTTCCCCGGGCATACAATAGAAAATTGTAGAAAACGGGCATACAATAATAACAAGTTTAATACAAATTTCCATCAGCAACCTTCCAGTTCTAATCCGAACCCAATGCGTAGGGTGAACTTCACCCATGGGTCGGAAGACGAGGTCCAGGACGAACCGACCTCGGAAAACTAAACGGCGCCTCGTTTAGGCGTCGCACGAGTCGCATTTCTGCAAACAATGACGCCCTCGAATCCACCACTCAGACGTCATATGCTTCTGCAGTAGGTAGGAAAATTACTAACTCAAATAAAAATACTATTTCTGCACAGTCCGCGGCTTGCGGATTCCCTGCAACAAAACTTACTAAATCAAATGAAAATACTATTTCTGCACAGTCCGCAACTTGCGGATTCCCTGCAACAAAATCTACTAAATCAAATAAAAATACTATTTCTGCACAGTCCGCGGCTTGCGGATTCCCTGCAACAAAACTTACTAAATCAAATAAAAATACTATTTCTGCACAGTCCGCGGCTTGCGGATTCCCTGCAACAAACCCTACTAAATCAAATAAAAATACTGTTTCTGCACAGTCCGCGGCTTGCGGATTCCCTGCAACAAACCCTACTAAATCAAATAAAAATACTATTTCTGCACAGTCCGCCGCTTGCGGATTCCCTGCAACAAACCCTACTAAATCAAATAAAAATACTATTTCTGCACAGTCCGCCGCTTGCGGATTCCCTGCAACAAACCCTACTAAATCAAATAAAAATACTATTTCTACACAGTCCGCCGCTTGCGGATTCCCTGTAACAAAAACTACTAAATCGAACAAAACTTCTATTTCTGCACAGTCCGCTACTTGTGGATTCCCTGCAACAAACCATACCAAATCAAATGATATTACTAATCCTGCACAATCCGCCGCTTGCGGGTTCCCTGCAACAACCATTACTAAATCCACTGTATCCTCTTTGTCATCCAATCCAGAAAAGCCTACAATTATAAAATCAGTCGTATTCACTGCATCCAAGGCTTCTAAAAATCACACTGTATCCAAACATCCTATAACTCCTGAACCCAAAAGTAGCTTACCAGAACCTACTCAATCCAAACTTCCTCTCAGTAAAGAGTCAGAAGTATACGAAATCTCTTTTGATCCATCTAAAAAGTCTCTACCCTACGTAATTGTAAATACCACTGTATCAACCTTACCCTTAACCTTTTTAGTAGACACCGGTTCTGCAATTAGTCTCGTGAAAAAATCAGTAATAGAAACAAAATCACCATTACAAAAAGAAACCTTAAAACTTAAGGGTTTCAGCTCTACTGAGGACACTGTTCCCACTTTGGGGTCGTTAAACATTAAAATAAAAATAGACGAAAACCCTCATCACCACCTAACACACAAATTCCATGTGGTGGATAATGTAGATTTACCATATGACGGTATCATTGGCAATGATTTGCTTACCAAATTCCAGGGCAGTATCAATTTCACTAGGGAAATTATGAGACTATCTAAACTCGAAATAAAACTTTTCTTTACTGACCCATTCTTTATCATTCCTGCACGCACCGAAAAGGTCATAGAGTGCACTGTCTCAAACCCAGACCTGAAAGAGGGTCTCGTTCTAGATCAAAGCCCTTCAAAGGAAATCCTAATTGCAAATTGCTTAGTTAAAGTAAAGAAAAACAATAAAGTAAATTTATCTGTTATAAACACATCTGAATCTGCTGTTAACTTAAAAACTAACCTTAACCTAATACTTACCCCAGTTGACTCAATCCGCTCCGAATCCGCCGAAGATACTATTCCAGTAAACTATTCCAATCACCAACCTGAAAATCAAAATACTCTTGAAAGAACTCAACGAGTGCTAGACCTATTGAGGATAGATCACCTCAATGACGAAGAAGCTGATGCTCTTCTCCAACTCTGTACGGACTACTCCGACATCTTCCACCTCCCTGATGAAAAACTTACCTTTACTAATGTCCTGAAACATGACATAATTACTACATCTGAAGTACCAATCCATACTAAGACCTATAGGTTCCCTGAAGTCCATAAACAAGAAGTAAATAAGCAAATGAATCAAATGCTCGAACAAAACATCATTGAACCTTCCACTTCTCCATGGTCTTCCCCTATCTGGGTAGTACCTAAAAAACTCGACGCATCAGGCCAGCAAAAGTGGCGCGTCGTCATTGACTACAGAAAATTGAACGATATCACTGTAGGTGACACTTATCCCATTCCCCAAATAGCCGAAATATTAGATCAATTGGGGAACAGCAAATATTTCTCAACTTTAGACTTGGCCTCCGGATTTCACCAAATTCTGGTAAATAACCCCGAAAAAACAGCTTTTAACGTGCCTCAGGGCCATTTCCAATTCACACGCATGCCCTTCGGATTGAAGAATGCACCTTCAACCTTTCAACGACTGATGAACACAGTCTTATCCGGATTACAAGGCCTTCGGTGTTTCGTCTACCTTGACGACATCGTCTCGTATTCATATGATCTTAAATCTCAAATCCAGAACCTTTCCACCATTTTCCAAAGACTCAGGGAAGCCAACCTAAAACTCCAGCCTGACAAGTGTGAATTCCTCAGGAAAGAGGTCGCTTATCTGGGCCATATTATCTCAACCGAAGGGGTTAAACCAAACCCCGACAAGATCAAAGCCGTAGTCCAATTTCCAACTCCTGCTACTCCCAAGGACATTAAATCATTCCTTGGCCTGGTCTCTTATTATCGCCGTTTCATACCTGACTTCTCTAAGACCGCAAAACCACTGACCTCACTCTTAAAGAAAAATGTTCCATTCAAATGGGAAAACCAACAACAGGTCGCATTCGATTACCTTAAGGAAATGCTTACTTCTGCGCCTGTCCTCTCCTATCCTGATTTCACCAAACCATTTATACTAACCTGTGATGCTTCCAATCATGCTGTCGGCGCTGTAATCTCTCAAGGCGAAGTTGGCAGAGACCAACCCATCGCATATGCCTCGCGAACACTTAATAAAAGCGAATGCAATTACAGCACAACGGAGAAAGAACTCCTTGCTATAATCTTTGGCTGCAAACAATTCAGACCATACCTTTATGGTCGAAAATTCCAAATCGTGACCGACCACCGGCCTCTTAAATGGCTATTCAATCATAAAGACCCCAGCAGTAAAATGCAACGCTGGCGTCTCAAACTCGAAGAGTACGAGTACGAAATAGTTTACCGAAAGGGAAAATTAAATGCAGCCGCCGACGCACTCTCACGATACCCTGTAAATCCTATTCTACGAAATCGACGTACAAGACCAACCAATCCCACTGACTCCACCGATTCTACTAGTTCTACCAACCCTACTACTTCTACTAATCCTACTAATCCCACTGATTCCGCTGATAATGCCAGTCCTGCAGATCCTACTACTTCCATGAATCCTACTAGTTCTACTATTCCTGTACCAAATCCTCTGCATCAGTCAACTTCAAATCCTCAACCTCAAGGGGACTTACCAGAGCAAGCGCCGCCTGGCGGCCAATACGATAATGATGCATCGTCACCGTTCAGCCCTCTGAGCCTGAACGACCTCGGCATAAGCCTTCCTGCTATTTCCAATTACGATAGCAATAGTCTACCATGCATAGACCTGCTCGACGATAATGACGAGGACCTAGGGCTTTACAGCCCGCCAAACCCTAACGTAACTACTAAATCCGAAGGTCCCGATCCTGAGGACCCTACTAGTTCATTACCTGCTGCAAATCGGCAGACTTCTACACCCTCGGTTCCAAATCCTGAAAACAACAACTTACCTTTACAATCTCGATCTCCCCGCTCTTTACCTGAAATAGAAAGCGACTTACCTATACCATCTCCTGCTCTGGATTCTTCCACACCTAATCCTGAAACGCAAGAAATACCAAATGCTATTCCCGAGACTTGCGATTATCCAACATTCCTAAAGGAAGTTAATAGCCAAAGTAAAACCTTTAATACTAGAATCTTTGAACACAATGAATCCCTTTTGAAAACTCAAATCAAAACTGTCCTCGTTCCTACATCAATAGATCTGGATGACTCTAACGCATACGTACCTGAAATACTTGAACAACTCACAGATCCCAAAGATACCATATATAAAGAAAAGCAACTATACTCCTTTGAGGAGGTCCCTTTCAGCAACAAACACTTATTTTTTATGTTCTCAAAGGTAAATCATTTTGACGACTGTACTTACCCGGAAATATTCCAGACCTTGAGAGCCATTCGAAACCACCTTGTAACCCTCGGCGACCAAGTCAAAGAGATCGCTGTATCCGACTTCCAAAATCCATTCGAAAAACATTCTTTTGCAAAAATCTATAACATCCTGGTCTACCTTTTCCATAACACAAATATCTCAATCAACGTTTACCACAACACCATAATATATCCAAGCCTCAGTGAGATAAAAAAGATCCTGAAGGAAAATCACGACCTTCCCATAGCCGGCCATTTGGGCGTGAACCGAATGCTAAGCCGGATTCAGGAAAAGTATTACTGGAAGGGGATGAAGACAGACGTAGAGAACTACATTAAACAATGCTCATCTTGCCAAGAGAATAAAGCCCTTAGGAGGTGCAACCGAGCACCGATGCAAATTACCACCACCTCTACTAGTCCCTTTCAAAGAATATCTCTAGACATTGTTGGTCCTCTACCAGAATCAGGAACTGCTAAGCTCAAGTACATTATGACCCTTCAGGACGACCTAACTAAATTCTCTGCAGCATACCCTCTTCGCAGCGTCACTGCTGAAGAAACTACCGACTGCCTCATTCATTTCATTTCTCTCTTTGGTATCCCTAAAACCATTTTCACCGACCAGGGTACCAACTTCACAGCTGACCTCTTCAAGAAAACTTGTCAATTCCTCAAAATCAAACAATTATGGTCGACTCCTTACCACCCTCAGTCTCAAGGCGCCCTTGAAAGGAGCCATTCCACTCTAAAAGAATACCTTAAATCGTTTGTCAACGACAACCAGGATGACTGGCCCCGGTACGTGTATACGGCGATGTTGGCTTACAATACCGCGATACACTGTACAACAAATTTTTCGCCATACGAGCTCCTTTTCGGCCATAAGGCCTTCATCCCTGATTCCCTCTACAGCCAGGACCTTACCACTTACCCGGACTACATCCGGATGCTTCAACACCGACTCAAATTATCGTGGGAAAAGGCTGTAGAGAATGTTCAGAAATCCAAAGATAGGTCCAAATCTTATTACGACAATAAGACGCGTCCCATCCGGTACAAGGTTGGAGATTACGTCTACCTGAAAAATCACTTACGATTGCGGAAGGCACTTTCGCCCATATGGAAGGGACCATATAGGGTAATTGCCATACATGGCAACAACACATTAACGTTACTAATTAACCGACGTCACGCCAAACATCATTTTGATGAGGTGAAACTGGCGGGCGTCCACCCTAGTTCTCCATAAATAAATATATATTAATAAATTAGTTCTAATACTATCTCATTGGCAACCGCAAATCAGATTCTATTTCCTTTTAGCATAAGTTAGTTACTATTCCCTGCTTATTAAGATCTAGTTAATAAATATCGTTTTAATGATTTGATAACTACTATTTCATAAATTTCTATTTTCTATTTCCAGGGTGTGGGCCCTAACAACACCACAATACATATCTCAGATCCCTTCGAGTTCAGGGATTTATTTCGATTATATTGGAAAAGCCAAGATAATCAACGGACACTTAAGCATAGTAATCCCGATAGATATATCCTATGTTAAGTCACATGTAGACAATATCAATATCATCCTAAGTAAAGTTAATATTATATGTAGTCAACTTAAGGTTTTAGATAATTCTGAGTGCAACAATGAACTCCAAGTTCTCGCTCTCCGGTTCAAAGGCATTATTAAAGAATACTCTTCTATATCTCATTTGATTGATACTAGATCTAAACGCGCATGGTTTAGCGGAATAGGTACCGTCATGAAACAAATCTTCGGCACGTTAGATGAAAACGATGCTGTCAAATATGATAATGCTGTTAATTCTATTCAGAATGACCAAAAGAGAATGGCTTCACTAATGCAAGATCACATTTTAGTTACTCAATCTGTTCTTACCAAATTCAATGAAACCTTTCATAAGGTACAAATTAATGAAGGCCTTCTCCGTGTAGCTATTGACAAGCTCTCTGCGAAACTTGAAGATGTAGCAGCTACATCCAACCTGCTTCTCATTAGTTCAGAAATGAATACCCTGTTTACAAACCTAGAATCCTCACTACTAACTCTCTCCTTTCAACTCGAGGACATTACGAATTCTTTGCTATTCGCTGGGTTGAATACTATTCATCCCTCGATCATAACGCCGCGACAATTATTCCAAGAGCTTGCCGATAACTACAGGCACTTGCCAAATGATCTAGAGCTAGCTGTAAGCTTAGACATAGATAATATCCATGTGTTAATGAGAATAAGTAAGTTAATTAGCTACTATGTTAAAGATAAGCTTATGTATATTTTACAAGTCCCCTTAGTTAGTCCACGCGAATTCTATTTCTATCACTGTATCCCTTTACCAATTCCCCATAACGCTACAAGACCAGACTCATTCAGCGTGATAATCCCTGAAAACAGATATACACTTATAACTAAGGACAAACTCTACTACGGCCGCGTCGATTCCTTAGAGAAATGCAAAAACACTATTTATGAAAATTACATCTGTGAAATAATGAGTGTAATTCCAACAAATACTAATCCCAGCTGTGAAAGCGAATTGTTATCCAAATTTGTTACTAAATTACCAGTTCAATGTAAAACGAAGTTCATCCACGGAACCTTAGATATTTGGAAGCCACTCCGTGGAAATAGGTGGCTATTTATACAATCTCTCTCTTCTAAGTTATCCATAGATTGTTCCAAAACCGAGCTATTAGAGTTAAATATATTAGGCACCGGCATCCTAGAAATTAAGCCCTTTTGTAAAGCATATTGTAAAGACACTAAACTTTTACCTAAAACAAATGTATTTAATATCACTGTACCTACTATAAATTTAGATTTTAACCTCATTAATGATTCATGTTGTAACTTAGCCAAATTTAACAAAATGTCAAACAGTGTCCCCAAATTAAAACTAGAACATTTAAACTTAGACAAAATAGATTTCCATAAGAATATTAATGATAAAATTTACAAAGACTTAAACAATATTATTGATCAGCCACACATTGTAAAATATGGGGCACATTATTCTGTATTAACACTGTTTCTTATTTTTACTATTTCATGTTTTGTTTTATATAAATTTGTAATTAAAAAACAAGGTGGCAACCCTCGTGAAGACAGTCATCACGACATCCCCTTAGTTAACATCACGAATCGTCCTATTTTAGAAAACAATGACAGACAAACTCTGACTTCGACTTTAGATTCTAAACCAGAATCCCCCGAATTAGATGAAAAGCCCTTTGCACAAACTCGAACCAAAATCTAAAATCCCATCTTTAAGATATTACTATAACATATTCACCTCTATATAAATATATAACAAATATATCATTGTCCCTATTATCTATTTACCATTCCTATCATTTACTATTTTATCATTGCTAAATCCAATTACTATTCCTAACTACTAATCCTAATTGCCATTTCAATTACCATGTCCATTTACAATCTATTTCTATTCCTACTATTTCATACATTTCCACTATTTACTATCTCACTACTTACCTACCATTCCTAATTCCATTTTCTTCATAAACTTAAAGGACTTAACCCTTAAGTTTACTCTTAAAGGGGGGAGGTGTTACATCCCTCCGATGTCTACCTTTAGGCTGACCGGCAGCCCTACCATAAAATGCTAGATAGGCAGTTTAGGTCCCGACCGACTGGGTTCGCTTCACGAACGCCAGTCTATCCCCGATCCTCATACGCGCCGGTTGCCATCTCGAACTATAATTTCTAAATCATTGTGTTTTAATTAAATTCCTTTTTTTAAAACCTTGTGGGATAGGCCCGTTGTAACAGTACGATCTATGAATGTCAAATAATAATAACCAAATAATAATAAAAGATTTGTGTGCATAATTATTTTGACATATCCAATTGGCGAGCACAAGAACGGTAGGCCTCATTGGATTACGAAAATACCTTTCAATTAAATTCTGAGGAAATATAATAATCTCAACTATAATACACATAGCTTACTCCACAAAAACTCCACATTTTACATTACAAATTCCAGCTTCAACACAACCAGAGCCAAAATCAATCACAACTTTCCAATCACACATTTACGTACTAGTTTCAACAAAAAAAAGTTACGCCAACAGTTAGCTGACTGCCGACTTCAAAATTCATCTACCGCCGACACAGGAGTCAACATTAGGTCACAGTTTTCCAATTAACCAGTGCAAATTTATTCTTTTATGAAATAATTCTAACGGTCTAATTAAGCCCGTTCAAACACTGCTCTTGCCTTCGGGCGTTTTAATTGTTTCATTTAGTTACGTGTTGGAATTCATATTTTTCTTCCTCTCTGCGGATATTTGGTTGGATGTGACTGTAGTGTTTGCCTGTGTCCTATTCTACAGAGCTTTTGGGGTATTGGGGTATATTTTTAGGGTTCCTTAGCCAAAATGGCAAAAACGGGACCCTTATAGATTCGTCATGTCTGTCTGTGTCTGTCCGTCCATATGTCACAGCCAGTTTATTCCGAAACTATAAGAGCTACATTATTGAAATTTATTGCGTAGATGTTCTGTAAACCGCATTAAGATTTAAGATTTTAAAATAAAATCAGAAAAAAAATGCAAAATTTTTGGGGTTCCCCATACATAGAAATGAAATTCAAATTTTTTTTTCATTAAACCTATACGTGTGGTGATTCAATGGATAGGTATTTTAAAATGATGTTGAGGTTTCTAACATAATTTTTTTCTAAACTAAATAGTTTGCGCGAAAGATTCTTCCAAAGTGGTAAAATGTGTGGTAAATTTATTTAGCTGTATAGTGGTACGGAACCCTACGTGCTTGAGTCCGACTCGCACTTGGCCGGTTTTCTTTCTTTCTTTCTAATGACGCAATTAATAAACACTGAACATAATCAATCGTAACGCCTAACCCGACATACCTGCTTCCGTGTTGTACAAAAGACCATAGCCAAACTACACACTCAATCACGCCGGGCGACTCCTCAATCCGTACCTCCTCATCAATCATAGTTCCCGCCAGTAGGGAGATCTGCCTCGACCCTCGCGACGATATATTATTTATTTGCGGTCCGCATCTGTTTCAGCGTCGATTATTTCATTTATTCGCCGGTTGATTGCTATATGAATATAATCGGAGATAAGTTTGGTTATGATAGTCTGAATGATTGCTTGCTACGCTCATAACAAAAATATCCCTTTGTAGTCACTTTTGTTTAAATAAAAAGAGCGTTCTGGATGACCTCACTCCATCTGATGGTAAGCAGTCGTGAGGTCCAAATATTAGGTCGACAGGTATTATAGGACAAACCCACCGCGCCTGTCGCCCTGACCCTAGAGGCCTACTGAGATGCCGTTTCACGCCCCGCCTAAAGAACCCAGGATTGTAAGAGGAAAGAAACAAATAAGCTGGAAGGGCATTCCATGACTTAATGGCACGAGGCAGGAACGAGGGAAAGCGAAACAGGGCTTCAAGTCGTTACGGCAACCCTCTAGTAACCAAATCAAGTCTCCAGCAAAGCGATATTCCCGCTATAGGAGACCTCTTAAAACGATCGCCTATGTGTTTGGACAGAGAGTTTGATGTAGTAGATCGCGATCTTCAGTACTGAGGGAATGACTGAGAAGAGAGAAACCTTTTCTACTCATTCTTTGATGGAAGGGTTTTACTATAAACCAATGAATATTGGACTAGACTCGATTGACAGGTACAAGGAAATCGTTCAAAATTTTACTGTACCACCAACAGTCGGTTGCCAGAGCTTTGTTTTCGGCAGAATGCAGCTCTGGTAGGTGAGGGTGGCTTGGAACAAAAAGATGTTGGGCCGCTCTCTTAGATTCCGAAGTAAAATCGTTCAAAATTTTATTAGAATCTAATATCAACTCCTGCCTTCGTAAATCCTAAAATTTCTCCATTAAGTCGTGGCTTGTCCCGTTCTGTAGCGGACACGAAGCACGTGTGAGATAGTTACGTCGGCGGGTGTTCGGAGATGTTTTCGCAGCGGCCGCTAGAGGGCCACAAGACGGCAGGTGTGCGCCCGACAGGGCGATTTCAATTAGCGCCCGTACAAGCCCCTATTCTGGAACAGTTCGGGAATATCGCTCGTCTTCTAGAGACAATAACTATCATCAATATCAGTAACTACACTGCCCGTGGTGCATCCTACCGAATAACAAACGAGGCTCTGGGAATCGAATGGTGGTATACCGTCACAATTGACGTCGTGGCTAAATAACACAGGCCGACGATGAGCAGCAGCGTCACCGGAGCGAGAAGCCCTGCGATTGCCAACCCGCCTGCCCAGCTTGGCGATTATGGGTGAATCCTCCAGGTGTTTGACCAAAGTGGCGAAAACTGTGAAAACAGATGATCGCTCCCTTACATCTATGCCGGAAACCTCACGAACAAAAAATCTACTTACACGCTCTTTTCTGATCGCTCCTCACTTTAATTTAAACATTCTAGTAAGCCTAATTATGTAGAAAAATGTGAGTATACATTGTAACGTATTAATATTTTAAAGTTACTAAACTATGGAATGCTTTGCCGTCAGCGGTGTTTCCGGACCGATACGACTCTCAAATCTTCAAGGAAAAAGCGTACTTGTTTAAGGTCCGGCAGCGCAGCTGTAACTCCTAATGTTGCAGATGTACATGGGCGGCGGTTATCACTTACCGCGGTTACCAGGTGAACTGTTTTCTCCCTACTTCATTAAAAAGTGCAAGATACTTTGTGTACACTATTATGTCTTCATATGTAACTACAGATAAAGTGTATAAGAATTACGAATGAATGGGCGAAACAGACTCGTAGTTTACGATCCCACTAATACGGCCGCATTTGCTCCCTCTTCCAAGAAGCTTAATTAAAAAGGAAAGTCAACTTAGCCAAATAAATTGCCGTCCACATTTTTATCTCAAGACTCACAACTACATTTCAAGTTGTAGAATAAGACTGCAAAGGAATTTCCCTCACGCCAGCGATCCGGAGTGTGGTCTAATTGAGTTTTATTGTGTAGAAACAGGCATCGAGATTCAGGGGGATTCGTGTGGAATGTACTACAACTACTTTTAATTTAGACGTGGTTATTTAGCTTGGTCAGTTGGAGATAATAATGTTAGTTGGAGAATATTGGAGAGCGCCACGTTGGGCGCCAGGATTATCTTTTTCATTCCAGTTATGTTTTGTTGTGAAACAATTATTTGGTTCGTTCTAGTAACTTAATTTTATTTATAAGTGTATAAAATCTAGCTTGGTTAGCTTTATTTTATCTATATACTAGCGACCCGCCCCCGCTTTGCTTTGGGTTTTACTGATTTTTACCTTTCTCTTGAATCACTGTAACTATTAAGAAAAACCGCATAAAAATTATTCTCGTAGTTTTAAAGATCTGTGCAAACATATGGACAGACACGAAAAACGACTTAGTTTTATACTATGTAATGATACGGACTAAGTAAGTAATGTTTTTATAAACATAGTTCAGCCTGAGCTTTCAATCTAAAGAAGTTTTGAATACAGGACGAATAAATGATGGAGCGCACGAAGAGGTTTTGTTCCTCTTTCTTGCCCCTTGCCATTAAGTCATGGAATGCCCTTCCAGCTCATGTGTTTCCTTCCTCTTACAATCCTGGGTTCTTTAGGCGGGGCGTGAAACGGCATCTCAGTGGGCCTTCAGGGTGAGGGCGACAAGCGCAATGGGTTTGTTCTATAGTGCCTGTCGACCTAACTTTTGGACCTCACGACCGCTTACCATCAGGAGGAGAGAGGGCATCTTGAAAGCTCCTCTTATAAAAAAAAATTAACAAATGTGCTAATGAACTTTGAGTATATTTAACCATTTTTGTAGTGTCACTAAAGGTAGTACTTCTAACTTAGGTAAACGAGTTTTGTTAATACGATAAAGACTTAAATTACACAAGTTCGTAAGATTCTACTTTAGGATCTTGTCCGATTTAAAAAAAAATTGACATTAAAATCTAATAAAAGCTTAACAAAGTTTGAGTTTCATCGAACTTCTGTGGACTTTCCTTAGCCAACTGCCTACATGAAATAGAATCAAAACATCGTTACATCTGCCTCAGAAAGACGGAAAATCACACACAATTCACACGGATCACATACCACAATTACCAAACCAAACTGCCGAATTATTTTCGCACACAACCCATTTGCATACACACGCGGAAACTACGTAACTTTATGTATATTGTTATTATTTTGTCAAGCCGCTAGATAATGCCATCTTCGTTCGCATCCACGTCTTGTATTTGCACAAGCCGCCAAAGTTTGTCTACGACATCGGTTCTCAATCTGTGGCGTAATGATGAAATTTGTAAAACATCGGGTTCTACTTAATTCAAAGCCCTGCAATACACTTCACGGTGATAGAAGAATTATCTAAACTAATATTATAAAGAGGAAAGATTTGATTGTTTGTTTGTTTGTTTGTTTGTTTGTTTGTTTGTTTGATACGAATAGGCTCCGAAACTACTGGACCGATTTGAATAATTCTTTCACCGTCGGATAGCTACAGTATCTGCGCTGAACATAGGCTATATTATATTTTAAAAAAAGTTAGGGATCCGTGCTAAAACTCCAATAATGTAACCCAAATTTACCAAAAAGATTTTAATCTACAAAAAAAGAAAAGATCTTACATACTGACGTCTCATGACAACGTTCCCATACCAACCAAAACTGTTATGACATCTAAATAAATAAATTCTAATATGAAATCGTACTTTCACGTAAAAACTACTGAAAGGATTTTGATGAAACTTTAAAGGAATGTTATTTATGCATCAGATTTACACACAGGCTATAGATTACAAGGGTATCATACATTTTTGAATTTACAATTTCGGCAAAATATGTTACATACTTTTTGAAATGACCATAGATACCTACTGTCATTTCTTGAATTTGTCAAAGAAATTGTCACATGACAGGTACTGACATCGAAGTCAATACGTAATTATCGGAAATTCACAACAAACAGTGATATAAATATTTGTGAACCGTCGGCTTACTTTCAGGATAAAATTCTTCGGAAAATACTATAAGCAAATTGCTAGAGCTAAAAATACGACCAACTTGAAAACACACCACCGGTGTTTCCTGCATCAATGCTGCTATCAGATTGGAGGCTCCTCATTTAGCAACAAATCGGAACTACATTTAGGAATAGTGCACAGTCGAACAGATCTAGCATAATCCGTGAACAAGGCATCCTGAATCATAGTGTCATGAAGCTCTAAGAACCCAAAAAATATGAATGCATTCTTTGAAGGTTTAGGAAGGCTCACATAATGAAAACTGCGATCTGTGCATACATAATAAATTTTTTTCTTTTCTAATCCGATGTTATAATTTCTGTACCCTATACTATGTAATAGTATGTATGTATTTTAGCCTAATAAAATAGTTTTAATTACGCATGGGGTAGGGGATGTGAATTTGTGTTCGGCCCACGGTTCGATGTGAGGGATCGGCCTTTAATTATTCTTCGATTATAGAGATCTACCTATGTCCAGTAGTGGACTATAATAGGCTGATGATGATGAATTACGCATGTCGGAAGAAAATAGCGCTATTAAAGTAGGTAAATTGCTTTTTGGTCGGCATCATTATCGCTAAATCATTTTCAAGGTAATTTCATGTAGGTACTAAGATGAAAAATGCCCTAGGTTTTGAGTTTACGGCAAGTAACCTGTCAGTCGGTTGGTCAGTTACCTGTCAGTTGCCACTGCCATGCTTTTTTTTTACCTGGGGAATCCCTTCGGACCTTCGGTGTCTGCAACGGGGATGCAGACACCGGTATGCAGTGCCAAGTTATCCCGCTAAACCCCACGGTGACCCACCATCGCCGCCAAGCCCTGGGGAGTCTGGATCCTCAGTAAGCGACTCTACTGCGGCTCCCCCGGTAAGGCGGTGTGCCGCACAACGGCTCGCCCTCTGTGCGCGTGAGCGCGCACCGGGAGCATGCTCGGTCACGAAGCACGCCCCCTCCCAGCGGAACCCGTGCCGGGCGCCGGACGACCCCGTGCCCGACGCCCAGGTCCCAGCGGCGGAAAAAGATGTTCATTCCGCCGCTGCCTTCTACGGCCACGGCCGTTCTCGCACTGTGCCCTCTACTGCCTGCCCTAAGTTAAAGGGGCACGCGGAGCACGGCGCGGCCACCTACCTACCTGGCCCCACGGCCACCACTACACAGGGCCACAGCCCTACAT
Organism: Conogethes punctiferalis; assembly: GCA_031163375.1. Taxonomy (NCBI): domain Eukaryota; kingdom Metazoa; phylum Arthropoda; class Insecta; order Lepidoptera; family Crambidae; genus Conogethes; species Conogethes punctiferalis. The sequence continues at coordinate 771,493 of CM062094.1, forward strand.
TCACACACGGCTCTAAGGCCGTTGGGTCGCCGAGGATAGAGAGGACGGCTACGGAACACGGCGAGATCCCCCGAAGGGCACTCCTCTTCCTCTGCGACCCTCGCCGAACAACCCAGCGCTTAGCGCTGGTGCCGCCAAGCGGCCCACCTCTGCTGGCGGGAGCGGAACGAGCGAGGCTCAGTCCCGCTGCCGGCGCCGCCCACCTGCGGCCCACTGGGGTCCCTCTTTGTTCCGGGTCGTGGGGGCCCGACCCGTACTAAGCCCCCCCGGCACGACAAGCCGAGGACCCCATCGGAGGGGGCTCCCCCACGAGCTCCGGAGACCCTACTCATCGGCAGAAACACGAACCGGAGGTTATTTGGCTGCGGTATTCTATAGGGTGGAGGTCCTTCCCCGGATGGGCAGCTCAATTTGAGCGAAGATTCGCTATGCCCTACCTCTCTTAAAGTCATCAGTGTTTAAAAGACGTCGCTAGATATTATATTATTCATCTGAACTAACAGTTAACCTTAGCTAAGAGCAGGTGGTTCCTGAACAAAGGGCATGGCTTCAAATCCAACCAGAGGCCAACATGATGTACATCTACATGACCCAAGGGTTAACGGGTAGAGAATGCTCCTAGCATTGAATTTCGCCTTTTGTACCATTTTGTGCAATATAATCAAACGTATTGCGTTTACGTTAACTGCATCACGTATTGCGTTTGTTATTTGTGTCAAACCATGTTCAGATTTCTCAGCCTTCGAATCGAATATATCTTCATTTTGTTTCTAGCATTCATTAATTTTAACATTGTAAGCGTGTGTATAGGTTATATTAGTTGATAGAAAATATGAGAGGTCCTTCCTAAAACACCAACAATGTATGAAATGTTTAGCTGAAATAATTGATTTATCCGAAGCGAAGCGAGGAGCGGGCTGCTAGTAGAATAATATTTTTGTACAGATTAGGGAATAATAAGTTACAGTAGTGGGATATTCTTTGTGAGATTTACACATAGCATGATAAGTTGCATAAAACGTTATAATGTAAAGGACATTATTTAAAAAAATGAATTGTTGTATGTGGTGCGTATAATGTGGAGGGTCTTAGGTCTTCGACTGGCTCGGTAGCTCATTTGGTGGTGACCTCTGCCAAAGGGCCTGGGTTTGATTCCCATACAGTACAGACATATGTGTTCATGAACATGTCTGTTTGTAATAGTCTGGGTATTTACTATGTATAAAATGTATTCATTTACAAAAAAAAGTATCTAAGTAAGTTTATCAGTTGCCTAGTACCCATAGTACAAGCTTTGGCTTAGTTTTGGGCTAGATGGCGATGTGTGGCCCAGCGTGACATGTTATGGGTTATTTATTGCTAAGAGTGATCTCTTTCAGATAATCTTCAGGTAGAACATAATTATGCTGAAGAAATGGGTAATTAAAACCAGGAAATTTTCTAACTCTAGGGCTACTACGAAATTGAGGGCACTCCCCTAAAATGTTGACAAGCGCATTCACATAAATAGGGTATCGCTTCGTTTGATATATCAATTGTGATGTTGGCAGCCTGTTACTACATAAGTAACTGATATTGTCGCATGTAAATATTTGTCGATAGGGCGCTAAGGGCTAACGGGTGGCGAACAATTAAATACGGTTGGTGAGAGAATAGTATACAATGTGTATGGCAAACAAATGTAGTGGAGTATACTTCTTTTGTGTCTTTATATCAGAAAATATTGGCTGAAATGTTTTTCTGTGTGCCTAGCACGAACACTTTCGAAAAAGTATGCGTAACGTAACCGTAAACGGACGATAATTTTCACTACGTAAACGTAGTACCTCTTATGCACGATAGGGGAGACGCTGTACCAAGTTTCATACAAATGTTTACGGAAACGTTACGCATACTTTTTCGAAAATGTTCGTGCTAGGCACACTGGCTTGATTGTAATAATTCGTATATGAAGAGAACAAATTATTGTGTAAATAAGGACTAATTTTGAATAAACGAAAATCTTTACTAACCTAGTCTTAATTACAATTGACAGTCTCGATGGCTCATTTGATCGTGACCTCTGCCTTCTGAACCAAGGGTCGTTGGTTCGATCGTCGCACATTAGAAACATTTGTGTGCATGAACATGTCTGTTTGTATTGGGTGTTTCTATGTATAATATGTATTATTTACAAAAAAAAAGTATCTAAGTAAGTTTATCAGTTGTCTAGTACCCATAGTACCAGCTTCAGCTTAGTATGGGGAGATGATGCTGTATGGCCGAGTGTAGCATGCCTTGGGATGTCTTGGGACATTGAAAAATCTTCTATCTATGAGAACAATATTCGGTCCATAGATGAGAACAATATTCGGTTTCCAGTTCGTAAGCATGAAATACCTATACCAGCCATCACTTTACTCCACACGACACGAATGTTTGTCTCGGCTGGGCATCGAACTAACAATACAGCAATGGTATATATCTAAAGATAACATCGAACACGAGAAGATTTTATAACAGCTTTATCCAACACCAATGTACACTACATCCAACACGAAAATCCTATATAAGCCCCACTAGCTTATTCACAAAACGTACCCACATCCAGAAACCCTGACCCCCACTTTCTTAAACTAAAACCATTCAAAAGCGAACGCCACACAAATGGAGCTCAACCGTTGCCTCCATATTGATTTATGGTTCGTGTAAATTTAACTGGGCGCCATTAAAACTAAATCAAAGCTGGTTGTAAATCGTCAAAGTCCGCGGACGACCAGCGTTGTTTGAACTCCGGTGGGAATCGGGAGAGTACAGCTTTTTAGCTATTCGCGCAAAAATTTTAGAGTTCTTTTTTATGCGAGAGGCAGCAGACGAGCAAGTGTGATGCCTGATGGTAAGCAGTCGACACCGCCCATGGACACCCGCAGCTCTAACCGAGTTTAAGGTCGCTGCCGGCCTTTTAAATATGAATACGCTCATTTCTTGAAGGTTCCCAAGTCGTAGCTGTTCGGAAAGACTGTCGCAGGAAGTTGGTTCAAGAAGTTCCTCATAAAACGTACATATTGTTCAATCCACAATAAAAATAAAACGTTAACAGGAGAGGTGACAGGAGTGTTCCAGATACATCGTACATAAGCCAAGCGGTCTTGTCGCCAATAGCGATCTCCTTTAGATAACCTTCACGTAGAGTAGGTACAATTTGCTGAAAAAAGGTATAAGGGGGAAGCTCGAGTCTGCCTAGCAGACCAGCGCTGACAACTTCGCGGCGTTATAGTTGAGGTCCCGCGTTGCTGTCACCCAAGGCGCATTTGAAGGTGGCAACCAGGGTTTTTAGTGGGTATTCTCTGCCGACACAGAGCGAGTCCCACATAACCCGTCTGCTCCCCCGGGCAGCGGGTATGCGTAAACTGCATTTCTCCCTGGTGAAACAAAAAAAAAGGGTTGGGCTGGCATGTCGGTGGCAACTGACATATAATAGTTACTTGCCCGTTGTCACAGCAACTTGAGGTTCTCTTTCGCTTTCCATCAGGCGTAGGGAAGCCATTATGTCGAGCTACTATAAAAAAAAACCAGTATGGTTATCCCTTATCGAAGTCCACTAGCAAAATTGTTGCCGGGAGCTCAAAGCACACTGGTCCGACGGTCAGAATAAAATGCTCAGCGGTTGCCACACCGGCCAGCGCTGCGACGCTACAACGGTTTTAATTCGTTTGCCCGTGCACAGTGCAATCGTGATGTGTTGCTGCGGTTGTCAGCAAAACTGTTCAAACCATTGGTAGTGTCTGAGCCTTTATTTATAACTAGCTGTGCCCGCAACTTCGTACGCGTGGAATAGAGTTTCATCCCCTATTTTGTCCCCTTGGGAGTTGAATTGATCAAAATCCTTTCTTAGCTGGTGCCTACGTCATAACATAGACCTGCATGCCAAATTTCAGCCCGATCCATCCTGTGGATAGATCACTATGTCAGTCTTTGACTCATCATGACAGATATGCTGAAACGGAATGGGTAGAAGGCGCGAAGAAGGATTTTACCAGCCAGGATATGCCACTCTGGACTACACATATCGCAACAAACTAAGCCGAAGTTTGTACTATGGGGTACTAGACAATTATATATATATACTAGACAACTGATAAACTTACTTAGATACTTTTTTTGTAAATAAATACATATTATACATAGTAAACACCCAGACCAGTAAAAACAGACATGTTCATGAACACAAATGTTTGTACCATGCGGGATTCGAACCCACGACCCTCGGCTCAGAAGACAGAGGTCCCTAACCAAATGAGCCATCAAGTCTTTTTATTGATTAACCTTTCTTAAAAATATATATGTTTTTGTAACTTTCTCCATCCCACTAATATTATAAACGCGAAAGTTTGTTTGGATGGATAGATGGATGGATAGATGGATGTTTGTTCCCTTTTCACGCAAAAACTACTGAACAGATTTTAGTGAAACTTTACACGAATATTGTTTATGCATCAGATTAACATATAGGCTATAAATTACAACGATTCATCAATTTTTTCATTTAGAATTTAGGGAAAATATGTTACGGAATGATTAAAAACTTTTTGAATACACCATAGATACTGTCATTTCTTGACTTTGTCAGCGAAATTATCAATTTGACATGACAGGTACTGATATCGAGGTAGGCAAATACGGAAATTCGCCACCAATAAGTACAAATAATTGTGATTTAAAATTGTGCGGCTTATTTTCGAAATGAAATTCTTCGGAAAATACTATATGCAAATTACTGCTATAACTGAAAAGACGACAAACGTAAAGGGATAAACACCGGCGTTGTCTACTAGAATATTGCTCAGTTTCAGAGGCACCTCATTCAGCAACAAATTGGAACAAACTTTAGGAATAAAATTGTGTACAGTCAAAACAGATCTAGCATAACCCGTAAACAAGGCCGCCTGCATCTGATAATGAATCACAGTGACCAAGAACCAAAAACCTTACTGCAATCTCAGAAGGCTCACAACGGGCCACATGTCTAGCTCGGATGCGACGAAACTGCGATCAGTGTATGCTTAATAAATATTTTTCTAATCCAAATTGTAATTTCTGTCCTCAATATACTAATATTATAACATTTCAGCCTAATAAAATCGTTTTAATTACGCATGTCGGAAGAAAATAACGCTTGGAAGTAAGTTAAGATTCATACACCGGCCAAGGGGTCGCTTTTTGGTCGGCGTGATACTTAAAACCTGTGTACTAACATGTACAATTATTGTACATATTTAGGTACCACCTATAATTAAAAAATCTTAATTTTATCGGTAAATAATTTTCACATTATATTCTTAGGGATGCTCAGTATGACATAAAGATAAATCGAAATAAAAGATACTTAGTATTTTTAGCGTGGCTTCTCAAAATATGTTCATACACAGGATATCCAGATTCTGTTTTAGTTCTAAAGATATAAGATTATTAAACGCACTTATTTTCCAAAAAGTACAAAATAAGTATCCGTATTTGTATATTGTATGGGAGTGACATCACCTTTTCACTCCAAGCCTTCCTCACCTGCCCGTGGTGCATCCTGCCGACCAACAAACGAGGCTCTGGCAAACCGACTGGTGGTGGTAAAACCATAACAATGGAAGGCGTAGCTAGATATCACAGGCCTATGACGGGCAGCAGCGTGACCGGAGCGAGAAGCTACGCCCTGCGATCGCCAACCCGCCTGCCCAGGTGGCGCTTATACCCATAATATCCTCCAGATGTTTGCCCTAGGTGGCGAGCAACTGAAGAGGCCTGTGTCCAGCAGTGGACTGTAATAGACTGATGATGATTTCTATATTAATCAATTTTAAACGTATCGCGCCGACGCCAGCCCTCTCCTGGCCGAAAATCGGCCACAACGACCATTCTCCAAGCAGACCGGGCAAGTATGTTTATGCCCATACACAAGTGCATTACGTGCGGTTGCTCTGTTTGAAATAATGAGAATTCATAGTAGTAACTAGGTACGTAGGTAAGCACCCTTTTTGATACCGTAAAAAGACTAATTGACTCAAAATAGTGCGGTCGCGACATAACAATCTGATGACTGCTGACCCCAGTGGCGCATTATATCGGTTCCCGGTAGGATTCAATGTAGAAAACGAACTTTTTTAGATAACTCGAATAATTCAGGAAGACGTCGCTCTGGATAAGTCATCACCGGAACTTACAGTTAAGAGAACCATAGCTTAAGACCAGGTGATTCCTGAACAATGGGCCGCGGCTTCCAATGGCCAACCAGAGGCCAACATGATGTACCTACATTGTGTTTGTCCTGTGTCAACCTATGTTCAGATTTCTCAGCACTCAAATCGAATACCTATATCTTCATCATCTTTTGAGCATCCATTCGTAAGCGCGTGTGATAAAATAAGAGACAAAGACGCGTACAAACCGATGTTCACGCAGGCAAAGCCGCGGGCAGCAGCTAGTAAAGAATAAATCAGACGTAGTATAGTAGTGTTTTGATAACATCAAGTGAAACGTATTAGCTTAGTTTACGATAGTATCAGACAATACGCGTTAATTCGCAGTGTTTGTAAGCGAAAAAGCATAATTATTGCGTGTTTATGTTTAGTGTAAGAAGACAATGGCGATAAGTGGCTATTGCGCAGATTATGGTTCTACTTGATTGTTTTAAGTACTAAATTAACACTACCATTTGTTTCAATATCTGACAACAACAGATATTATCAGGGTTTAAGAGAGGTAGGGCATAGCGAATTTTCGCTCGAATTGAGCCGCCCGTCCGAGGAAGGACCTCCACCCTATAGGTAACTGACCAGTTACCTGCCCGTTGTCACAGCGACTTGGGTTTCTCTTTCGCTTTCCATCAGGCGTATGTCGAGTCACTATAAAAAAAAAGGGTTGACAGTGTTGGGATGCGGCTGTATGCTTCGGCGTTACCCGTGTCCCTGCAACTTGCTGCCTACTGGTGACACAGGGGGGTTTAGTGGGTATGTCCTCCCTTTTTGGGAGGTGTGAGTCCCATACACCTCCCCCCGGAGATGGCATGACGGTGCCTAATGCATTCCCCTCTAGAAAGTAAAAGGGTTGACAGGGTTCCTCCACTATGTAGATTCGTGAACATTCGTGGAATGAACGTTTGTACTTGATGGAACAATGGTCTGGATTTTACTATGTATTCATCGTCATCGTCATCGTCATCAGCCTATTTACAGTCCACTGCTGGACGTAGGCCTCTCCAGTTGTTCGCCACCTTGGGCAAACTTCTGGAGGATGTACCAATTATCGCCACGCTGGGCAGGCGGGTTGGCGATTGCAGGGCGTAGCTTCTTGCTCCGGTGACGCTGCTGCCCGTCATCGGCCTGTGGTATTTAACTATGTATTATATTTTGTATTAATTTACAACAAAAAAGCATCGTAAGTTTATCAGTTGTCTAGTACCCATAGTACAAGCTGCGGCTTAGTTTGGGACTAGATGGCGCTGTGGGGCCCAGCGTGGCATGTCTTGGGTTATATATTCTTCTTTGCGTTTCGATGGCAAATCGAAATCAAACACGCTGTGCCCAGTGCTCCGCCACCCCGACCGCACCCCAGTCACGGCCATTAGCTCGGTGAGCGAGCAGGTCTCTCCACTCGTGGGACAGCAGACCAGGTGAGACATACTCTGGAGAGAGGCACCACACTCGCAGGTTATATATTTATTTCGATACTTTTGGCCTGTCATTTAAAAAAGAAATGTCTTTCAATTATTCTCGATCCTCGCTCGACTCGAGTTACCTGAGTACTCAAAAGCTGCGCAGTTCTTATTGCTTGTTGATATTGGCTCAACGATAATATCCATTGTTCTAGCTGATATGTTGTTTTTTGCTTGAACTTTGTGTCCTCACTTCTGAGTTAATGTAAAGCTGCATTTATCTGTCAAACGGATGCGACGTTTAATAAAAACCATTGAATATTCTTTTTTAGCTTAAAAATACTCTCTAATACTCCTTTACCCCTCTCTTCAGCATATAACCTCTTTTTTTTTAGAGGGGAATGCATTACTCATGCCGCCTCCAGGGGGAGGTGACATGGTGTGTGGGACTCACACCTCCCGAAATGGGAGGGTATACCCACTATACCCCCCTGTGTCGCCAGTGGGCAGCAAGTTGCAGGGACACGGGCAACGTCAGCATATAACCTCTACTTGAAGGTTGTCTACCTGAAGGGGATGTAAGGGAGCGGCCTATCATCTTTTCGCTCTAAGCCAACCTCACCTGCTCGTGGTGCATCCTGCCGAATAACAAACGAGGCACTGGCTACCGACTGGTGGCGGTATAATCATCACAATTGAAGGTGTAGCTAAATACTATAGATCGATGACGGGCAGCAGCATCACCGAAGCGAGAAGCTACGCCCTGCGATCGCCAACCCGCCTGCCCAGCGAGGCGGTTATGGGTATATCCTCCAGATGTTTGCCCTAAGTGATAAACAGCTGGAGAGGCCTGTGTCCAGCAGTGGACTGCAATAGGCTGAAACGTACATAAAGATAAGGTACCCTATAGAATACCGTAGCCAAATGACCTCTGGGTCGTGTTTCTGACAGGTGACTGACCAGTTACTTGTCCGTTGTCACCGCGACTTGGGCTTCTCTTTCGCTTTCCATCAGACGTAGGGAAGCCATTATGTCGTGCTACTATAAAAAAAAAAGATATACCATTACAGGCATCCTTCAACATTCCTTTTATACTAGAAATGAACCCTTGTTAAGGATGCTCGCACGCTCATCCCTTGTGTAAATCTGAGATTATGTTTCAATACATTGTTCTACTACGAAATTGATACACTCTTGGTATCAAGTAATACTCTTGAAGAGAAATTATGATTTGTAGCTTCGGGCAAAATAATTATATAAAGCTGTTTATTTTGTAAGAGAAATATATATAAATGTTAAATAAATCAGACAACATCACATAGGTACATTACTCCGATCCCAAAGTACGTAGCTTATGCAATTGCTATGTACTACTAATTAAGAGAGGTAGGGCATAGCGAATCTTCGCTCGAATTGAGCTGCCCAACCCATCCGGGGAAGGACCTCCATCGTATGAAATACCGCAGCCAAATGACCTCCGGGTCGTGTTTCTGCCGGTGAGTAGGGTTTCCGGAGCGTGGGGGGTTAGGGTTGGGCCGGTATGGCGGTGGCAACTGACAGGTAACTGACCAGCTACTTGCCAGTTGTCACAGCGACTTGGGATTCTCTTTCGCTTTCCATCAGGCGTAGGAAAGCCATCATATCAAGCTACAAAAAAATTGTGCTATGGACATCAGATTAACGAAGGTACCACAAATATATACTTAAATACTAATATAATATATAAACACCCACACACAGAACAAACACAATTGGACCTAGTTCTGCAGAAAGCAGCCAAATGATGGAAAGTACGAACGGAGATATGAGCGTTTTTCTGTCGAATGTTCCCCTTCAGTTATTTATGACTTTTTTGTTTATTTTATATTTGAGAATTATTCGGAAAAGTAAAGCAGATTTTTATATCATATCTACGACTATATATCGTTTAGCAGAACACCAATAATAGTTGTTTTTTGATGTGGCTGTTTTATGCTAAATAGCTTATTTCATCAAATTTTGTACCGAATAAACAGCCAACTTACGATGGCTAGATGTTGGATGCTGGATGATGTAAATTGGCTGTATTCTGCACTAATTTAAAATGGCATAACAATAATATAAAGGACAGACTTCGTCATAATATACACATAGCTTTACGATTTCATGTAAAATAATGTTTGTAATTTGTGAGAAAATTAAAAAATCGTGTTAATTAAAAAAAATAACACAATGTTTTTTGTCTTCTTAGATTTATGAACACTACTTCTTTATTTAAAAGTGACCTCGGCACCCTCGGATTACGAAGTGGAGGAAATGTTCAACCAAGATCCACAACAATGTCGTCATGAGGACTTCAAAGCTAAAGGGGCAGTACAGAATTGTAGTGAATCGGTAGTATGATCTTATGATTTTTGGGTCAGGAATCAAAGGGGGCAGATGGTGACAACTTTCTGGAACGTGAGGGGCTCTTCTTGATAAACTCTTTCTTCAAGAAGCAGCCTCAAAAAACGTAGACGTGGCAAAGCTCCGACACTTCGACAAAAACGAGATCGACTTTATTATAGCAGACAGGCCGGCACATATTCAGAGATGTATCCGCGATCAACGAGACCAACTCCGGCAGCGATGACGGACTTGTCTTGTCCGAGGCACTCTGAATTTCGACTTTAAAGCCGAAGGTGTCCGCTTGATAAAGTTCTCCAACCTGGAGAATCCATTTTCTGCCTTGAAAACTACCACTGACGTTAACCAGCAACTTAAAAATGTGATTCGTGTCCTCATGGAAAAAGGCTCGAGATTTTGCAATAATATTCAGAGTAAGGGTAAGGAGTTTAAACTTTTAGAGGGAACTCTTAAGGTTAATGATACAACGATGTGACGACCCACGCGTCACTTCGTCAGAAAAATGGGTTTTCCCGGTTTAGAACCTGGAAATTACGGTACGGCTTCCTGTATTTCAACACTATTTCGATCGAGCAAAATCAGGGGTCTAAGGTGTATAGTCTCTTGGAAGAAGCCACCTAAAACGCTGTCTTATTTGAAGGTAGAACTCCAGGGGCGTGGAATAAGAGTGTTGTTCTGTTCTTTAAAAAAAGTAGACCCTATTGCACGTCTATATAGTGTTTAAGAGTGATCACGAATCGTCTTTCGCAAAGATTCGACAAATTCCAACGGTCAGAACAAGCTAGATTTCGAAGAGTATACGGCACATTCACACAGAGCGGCAGAATATACCTACCTATTTATGAAGAGTAACAGTATAATCAGTGCTTGTATCTAGCATTCATGGACTAAGAGAATGCCTTTGGCTCGATTGGAATCTGGCCTTTTCTGGAGACTCTGCAGCGATGCCAAGTAGACTGGCGATACATCCAAATGAAGAAATGTGCATGTATCTGTCTATGAAGCAATCTTGTCCGTCCAAGTATTGCATAGAATCAGCAAACAAGGCCTGTAGGCAAGAAAATGTCATTTCCCATAATTGTTCACTAATGAAATGGAGGATATGGTTCAAGACGCTGAATGGAAAGGACGTGGCATCAACAAACATGGCGAAGTGGCTGTCTTATACGTAACTCGATCCCTGATAACTCCTAACATTTTGAAATTTGTTCAAAACAGCCATATAGTAGGCTGACTTATGCAGTATTGGTTTTAGCAATTTGTGTCCAAATTGGCTGCATTTTACACCATGATGACTGTTTTCTACAAAATATTCTTGTTGGATGGCTGCATTTGACAGCTCATATCTCCGCCATTAAAAGAGATATCGAGATGGCTGTCTTTGCAAAAAATCCGGCATGTCGCATTTAGTATGGCTGTGTTAATAACTCGATTTTCGAAAAAGTGCCACATGGCTGCTTTCTGCAGAACTAGGTCCAATTAATGTTTATAACACGAATATTTGTCCCTGGTGGGGATTGAACCCACGACCCTTGGTTCAGAGGGCAGGGGTGACTACTGATTAGGGCTCTGGGCCAGTCTCATTTCAATAGTACAATAGATGATGGTATGGTATGGGTGGTGGCGATGTTAAAGACCATACTTACTGAATTATAGGCGGTCTTAGATTCGATTTCTATCTGGGACAACAGTGAGACAATATTAGATGCAATAATAATTATGAAATTTTATGTCTGAAATAAATAGTTTCAATTGAATTAAGTTTAATTAAACAGTTCTAATTAATACCAGGTACATAATAATCCCACTAATATTATAAACGCGAAAGTTTGTTTGGATGGATAGATGGATGGATAGATGGATGTTTGTTCCCTTTTCACGCAAAAACTACTGAACAGATTTTAGTGAAACTTTACACGAATATTGTTTATGCATCAGATTAACATATAGGCTATAAATTACAACGATTCATCAATTTTTTCATTTAGAATTTAGGGAAAATATGTTACGGAATGATTAAAAACTTTTTGAATACACCATAGATACTGTCATTTCTTGACTTTGTCAGCGAAATTATCAATTTGACATGACAGGTACTGATATCGAGGTAGGCAAATACGGAAATTCGCCACCAATAAGTACAAATAATTGTGATTTAAAATTGTGCGGCTTATTTTCGAAATGAAATTCTTCGGAAAATACTATATGCAAATTACTGCTATAACTGAAAAGACGACAAACGTAAAGGGATAAACACCGGCGTTGTCTACTAGAATATTGCTCAGTTTCAGAGGCACCTCATTCAGCAACAAATTGGAACAAACTTTAGGAATAAAATTGTGTACAGTCAAAACAGATCTAGCATAACCCGTAAACAAGGCCGCCTGCATCTGATAATGAATCACAGTGACCAAGAACCAAAAACCTTACTGCAATCTCAGAAGGCTCACAACGGGCCACATGTCTAGCTCGGATGCGACGAAACTGCGATCAGTGTATGCTTAATAAATATTTTTCTAATCCAAATTGTAATTTCTGTCCTCAATATACTAATATTATAACATTTCAGCCTAATAAAATCGTTTTAATTACGCATGTCGGAAGAAAATAACGCTTGGAAGTAAGTTAAGATTCATACACCGGCCAAGGGGTCGCTTTTTGGTCGGCGTGATACTTAAAACCTGTGTACTAACATGTACAATTATTGTACATATTTAGGTACCACCTATAATTAAAAAATCTTAATTTTATCGGTAAATAATTTTCACATTATATTCTTAGGGATGCTCAGTATGACATAAAGATAAATCGAAATAAAAGATACTTAGTATTTTTAGCGTGGCTTCTCAAAATATGTTCATACACAGGATATCCAGATTCTGTTTTAGTTCTAAAGATATAAGATTATTAAACGCACTTATTTTCCAAAAAGTACAAAATAAGTATCCGTATTTGTATATTGTATGGGAGTGACATCACCTTTTCACTCCAAGCCTTCCTCACCTGCCCGTGGTGCATCCTGCCGACCAACAAACGAGGCTCTGGCAAACCGACTGGTGGTGGTAAAACCATAACAATGGAAGGCGTAGCTAGATATCACAGGCCTATGACGGGCAGCAGCGTGACCGGAGCGAGAAGCTACGCCCTGCGATCGCCAACCCGCCTGCCCAGGTGGCGCTTATACCCATAATATCCTCCAGATGTTTGCCCTAGGTGGCGAGCAACTGAAGAGGCCTGTGTCCAGCAGTGGACTGTAATAGACTGATGATGATTTCTATATTAATCAATTTTAAACGTATCGCGCCGACGCCAGCCCTCTCCTGGCCGAAAATCGGCCACAACGACCATTCTCCAAGCAGACCGGGCAAGTATGTTTATGCCCATACACAAGTGCATTACGTGCGGTTGCTCTGTTTGAAATAATGAGAATTCATAGTAGTAACTAGGTACGTAGGTAAGCACCCTTTTTGATACCGTAAAAAGACTAATTGACTCAAAATAGTGCGGTCGCGACATAACAATCTGATGACTGCTGACCCCAGTGGCGCATTATATCGGTTCCCGGTAGGATTCAATGTAGAAAACGAACTTTTTTAGATAACTCGAATAATTCAGGAAGACGTCGCTCTGGATAAGTCATCACCGGAACTTACAGTTAAGAGAACCATAGCTTAAGACCAGGTGATTCCTGAACAATGGGCCGCGGCTTCCAATGGCCAACCAGAGGCCAACATGATGTACCTACATTGTGTTTGTCCTGTGTCAACCTATGTTCAGATTTCTCAGCACTCAAATCGAATACCTATATCTTCATCATCTTTTGAGCATCCATTCGTAAGCGCGTGTGATAAAATAAGAGACAAAGACGCGTACAAACCGATGTTCACGCAGGCAAAGCCGCGGGCAGCAGCTAGTGTATAATATTTTATATATGCCACCTGGCTCGGTGGCTCAATTTGTAGTGACCTCTGCCTTCTGAGCCAAGGGTCGTGGGCTCGATCCCCACACATTACAAACATTTGTGTGCATGATTACAAAAAAAAGAATTATCTAAGTAAGTTTATCAGTAATTCTCTAGTACCCATAGTACAAGCTTCGGCTTAGTTTGGGGCTAGATGGCGCTGTGTGGCCCAGAGTGGTATGTCTTGGGTTACTTATTTATTTATTATATTTATCCACTCGTACAACCCATTAAAAACTACAGGAGACACAGCAAAAGCTAATTCATTGCTGAAGCGACATTTTTGAAGGAGGTTTTAAGAGCTCTATATATACTCTAGACTTTACCGATCAGACAACAGACATCAACAGATCATCGTAATTTAATATCGAAACGAAACTTAATAGACTTACGATTCGTTAAAGTTCATTGCCCTTTACAAATACTGAGTTACAATCTCTAAGATAAACTTCTACGGTTTAACGCTTGTAAATTTAATCTGTGATTCAATAAATACGAGTATATTATAAAAAATAGGTACGAGTACATAGATAGGGATGTAAGGGAGCGACCTACCACCTTTTCGCTCCAAGCCATCCTCACCTGCCCGTGGTGCATCCTGCCGAACAACAAACGAGGCTCTGGCAAACCGACTGATGGCGGTAAAATCATCACAATAGAAGGCGTAGCTAAATACCACAGGCCGATGACGGGCAGCAGCGTCACCGGAGCGAGAAGCTACGCCCTACGATCGCCAACCCACCTGCCCAGCGTGGCGATTATGGGTATACCCTACAGAAGTTTGCCCTAGGTGGCGAACAACTGGAGAGGCCTATGTCCAGCAGTGGACTGCAATAGGCTGATGATGATGATGATTATGACATAGATAGATATTCTTTATTGCAAGTACGCGCAAACATTACAGGATAGTACATACAAATTCAATACAGAACTATTTAGGCGGTCTTATCGTTACTACCTGGAGAGATCTCCCTTCAATTCGTTCCCCCGGACAATACATTTCTTTGCAAGAACATGTCTGTGTGTATGGATGGATAATAATTTATTTAGTTTATTTATTTAATGGAAATGGATAAATAAGGACTTAATGCCGCGTTGGCATTTTCTACCAGCCAACCAGTCAACGTGTAATCAAATACAAATTCCATGTACCTAATAAGTGTGGTATGGGCTAAATAAATTTTCATTCTTTCAAAAAAGCATCAAAGTAAGTATGTTATCAATTGTGTAGTAGGTTCCCATAATACAAGCTTCAGCTTAGTTTGGGACTAGATGGCGCTGTGTGACCCAGCGTCTAGGGTTAATTTCTAGTGCTATTTTCAAAGAGAGCCGAAGTTTGCACTATGTGTACTAGACAACTGATAAACTTACTTAGATACTTTTTTTTTGTATATAAGTATAAATACATATCCTAACACTTTCAGAAAACACCCAGACCAATACAAACAGACATGTTCATGCACATAAATGTTTGTAATGTGCGGGGATCGAACCCACTCAGAAGGCAGAGGTCACTACCAATTGAGCCACCGAGCCTGTCATGAAAAATGTTTTCCTGTGATTCTTTGAAAACGAGACGTGATCGCTGTGCTCTACATACATTTCTATAGGTGAAGTCGTCAAATAATGTTGAATTTACCTAGCAAACGTTGACATGAAAGCTAGGTCTCAAAGCCTAGACATCGTTTAACTTGACAGCGTGTATTGGCACGCAAGAGAGACGCAATGGCAACGTTGCTAAATATTAGCCGTCGTACTTGATACATAGTACACTTGTTAACAAATGGAGTACCGAAGCAGTAATACCTAATTTACCTGCATCGCAAATATTTATCTTCTTTCGTACGTTACATCGTGTTGGGTTTGTAAGGATATATGGTATTTGAATGTCAAATATTCCTGCGACAGGCCCCATAGTAGAGGATCCCGCCATACAACGACCTTAACCCAGACGTTTATGGATGAAACTTATTTTATATGTCATTAAAAATATATCTTAAAATGTTTGCTATATTAAATAAAATGAAAATAGTGTATGTAAATGTAACGAAGAAGAGCGGGATTGCCTGTCACAAGTATTATTCTATACTTACTAGGCAATCTCGAACATGAACGCATGTATTGTGTAACGCTAAATGTTTTAAAAGTAAATAAACATTTTTTGATATTTTGATTTTGATTGATATGTCAATAAATATAATGCATATTCGTTGCCGATCAAATTTTGGTCAAGTGGATCAAAAAAAATATTAATGCGATGAATTTAGTTTTCATTATAATAGCTAACATTAGAAGTTTCTAGTAAGCTTACTTGCTCGGTGGCTCAATTGGTAGTGACTCCTGCCTTCTGAACCAAGGGTCGTGGGTTCGATCGAAGCATTCGTGTGATGAACATTTGTGTTTGTCTCGTGTCTAGGTATTTTTATTTGTATATAAGTACGTATATATTTGTGGTACCTTTGTTGTTCTAATTCCCATAACACAAGTGCTTAAGCTACTTACTTTGGGATCGGAGCAATGTAAGTAGCTTAATGTGATATGTATTTATTTATTTGTCTTTATTTACCTTTTCAAATTAATAGCAAAAGATTGATCATTTTACCGTCTGAAAATGTATTCTATTCCAAAAACTTTAAACCTTAACGAGCTTACTTGTCTTACTAACAACAAACAAACGCTTCAGTTCGCGTAACGTGCAAGTTGCCAACTATCTGCTGGTAGACAGCCCGACACCTACTGTTATTAATTTTAAAACAACAAACCTGGGCACATTCTCCCATCAATGTCAGTTCTGATGCACCTTTATTGCGACCCAGGGCCGGCGCGGGTTCATTAGGGGCGCGTTTTGGTTCCTAATTTATTAATTAACCAGCGACCCGACTTCGTTTCGATTCGGGTGTCTAAGATAAACATTATTAAACTAATTAGTACTTTTTGAGTTTAATCGTTACATACAAAAATACAAATCTCTCCTCTTTATAATATTTGATGTATAGTGTAGATATATGTATTTGACATATGGTGTAGGTTTTGGGTATGATTTGTTCAGCAATGTTTATTATTGTTTATTAAATGATGTAGCCTAGAACTCTATCTGCTTGGAAGATTAATCTGCCTATCTGCCTGCAAAAAAAAAATGATTATGTATTTTCTTTTGTGCCTAGCATTCCTGCAATTAAAGGTTTAAAGTAGCCTACGACCTTTCGGGGCTGGATGGCGATGTGTGGCCCAGTGTTGCCACACTGGGCCACACATCGCTGCCTTGAGTTATTTTTTATTATTTATATTTTAATAGTACTAATGGTTTAGAATTTATTCTGTTGTTATAAATTTAAAATGATCAGATAATTTGTTTGCTAGATGGATGTTTTTTACTCTTTCACGTAAAAGCTACTTAGCATACTTCCATTCAATCCGTAGGCTATATGAGGCTGTTATACAAGAAAATTATCATTCCACATGTTACTGATATTCTTGCGGACAAATCATATAGTTAAATATAAATTTTGACACAATTGAGAAATCAATTGCCCCGGTGCAGGCCCTAACTCCGTCCCCTGCACCTAAACAGCGAACAACACTTACTGAATTTAATTTAGCACGAGACAAGGACCCGGCGAGTGGTTAATTGAAAACGGCTGTCACCAGCTCCTCAGGTGAGCGCTTATTGCGCGCGGATGCAGCGGATGTGCGGATGTTGGGGACGCTAAGGAGATATTACACTACTGTCTTTGATGTATTATACAAAACGGCTGTCACCAGCTCTTGAGCTCATATCGCGTGCGGATGTGCGGATGTAGATGACTAAGGAGATAGGTCTTTGATATATTATACAAATTGGTTGTCACCAGCGTCTCACGTGGGCGCTTATTGCGCGCGGATGTGCGGAAGTCGGGGACTAGAGTCGGGAAGTCGTATAGTCGTAATGAGGGTTATCTGAAAAAGAAATCCACCAGATGGCATCACATGCGCAGCAGGGCCAACTGTAACGTGATTGGTAAATTTTGACATGACATACGTTTACATATCAATTGACCAATCACATGATAACTGGACCACAGGCTACATAACGCCATCTATCGGGCATTTCAATTTGAAACACCCTCATTATGTGTTTGAAGAAACAGAGAATGCACCTGTGTTTATACCCATACTTGTATACTTTATGTACTATTTCAAAGTATTCCTTAAACATAGTAATTTCAATTGATTGGTAACCACTGACCAGTAAGACTCAATTTCAACTAGAACTTCCATGAAATTGCCCAGTTTGTCTTGTAGCTTATTAAGCGAAGACAGGTGACACAACTGTTAATAACTCGTTTCAACCTGTCTGTTGCGACGTCTCATTATGAGCATTAATTACATCTCATTGATTTTATTACTGACGCTACTGACACTACACTTACTGGCAAACCATTTTTGCCTTAAATGACATATCATTTCTGTAGTGGACATGGGTTTTACTTCACTTACTGATGGGTTTGATGGCTTAGTTGGTACCTTGTGAATCGAAGGTTCGATTTCCACTCAGGAGGAACAGTCATTACAATGTGATGAAAATTTGTGTATTCGCTGTCTATGTGATTATATTTTTTTAAGTACAAAATTTCATCATTAATGGCACAACTGCGCCCCTACCTATTAACTACTTTTATTACCTACCTACCTATTAACCCTAAGGTTCTCTGGAAGAACGCACTTAAAACTGAACTTAAAATTCAATAAACTTGTGTAACTGCATTATCTAACTGTTCCTCACAGGACAGGCTAAGCCTAGTATGAGAATCAGCAAATCCTGTATGTATGTGGTTGTGGTCCTGTAAATTGTGTTGATGGTAATAAATAAATGTTTAAATTTAATGAATCTATATTCGGAAAACACAGACCAACCACAATATCTATCTATATTTGTGGTGCCTTAGTAAGCAGCTTAATGCTTATTTTGAAACCGGGTAAATGTACTCGTATGTCATGTCTAATTATAATTTTTGTATTCAGGACGAGATTGAATTGTTTATCCATCGGTTTGGGCGCTATATTTTTTAGGTAGCGCTTCAACCCACCTCGCCAGATGTTAAGCGACGTGTAGTCTGCGATAGAACCAACTAACATCAGATGAATTGAGGTCAAAAAGACACACACACATCCTACTATCCTACTAATTATTATAAATGAGAAATTTTGTTTAGATAGATAGATGGATGGGTGGCTGGATGCTTGTTACTCTTTAACGCAAAAACTACTGAACAGAATTTTAATGAAACTTCACAATAATATAGCTTAAACATTGGATTAACACATGTGTTATGTTTTATACGAATATACACGCGAGCAGAGCCGCGGGCAGCAGCTAGTCTAAACTAATTCTCAAACATTTCGAGTGCAATATCGATTCACTCCCAAATTACCTGCTTAATCTTCCTACCGTGTCGTGACGTCACGGTTTGACAGCTGCGAGCGAGTTGCCAGCAAATGCTCCGCACTAATTGTCGAGGCATACGGAGGCATTTGCTCTAGCCGTATTGTTTTACGCGAGCACCTAAACCGGTGCGGTGTGTGGTACAATGCAAGAGATCTGTGTGCCTAGCACGAACATTTTCGAAAAAGTATGCGTAACCTTTCCGTAAACATTTGTATGAAACTTGGTACAGCGCCCCTATCGTGCGTAAGAGGTACTACGTTTACGTACGTTAACGTAGTGAAAATTATCGCGTTTACGGTTACGTTACGCATACTTTTTCGAAAGTGTTCGTGCTAGGCACACTGGCTGAAAGCTGTTACAAGTGCTATTTGGGATGTAAGGGAGCGACCTATCATCTTTTCGCTCCAAGCCAACCTCACCTGCCTGTGGTGCAACGTGCCGAATAACAAACGAGGCGCTGGCAACCGACTGGTGGCGGTAAAACCATCACGATAGAAGGCGTAGCTAAATACCACAGGCCGATGATGGGCAGCAGCGTCACCGGAGCAAGAAGCTACGCCCTTTTTTCTTTTTTTTTTTTTTGTGTTACCGGGGAAAATGCATTTAGGCATTCCCGCTGCCTGGGAGAGCAGCGGGATATGTGGGACTCATCCCGCCTCGAAGATGGAAGTGAGGCAGGAAATACCCACTAAAAACCCCGGCCCCTTCGTCATGCGCCTTAAAGGTGGTGTCGAGGGTCCTATGTATATGTCCACCAAGACATCACCGACGCAGCCTGGTCAGGACAGGCTCCAACAGGCTCCCCCTCTAGGGGGGAGTCATGGGAGTGGTCCGAAGGGTGAGCCCACTCCCATCCGACGAAGACGGGGGTCCGTGCAATGCCGGCGGCGGTGCCCCCGCACCACCTACCGGCTCGACCCCGTCAGGCGGCAAAAATGTGCGATAGATTCGCCGAGTCCGGCCACCTCTGCGACGGCGGAGCGCAGGAGCGGAAGGGTCATCCTCCCGTTCTCGCTCCGCGGCCTCCTTCTGGGACATGACAGTCTCGCAGAAGGAGGACACAGCTACCCACGCTGGGCGGCTCCCCACCATGGCCGAAACGACGGTGGAGAGCGAAACAACGGGCCCTATTGTGCCGGCCAGAACGGCACGTTGCGCGGCCCATGCGGAGCACTCGACCAGAGTGTGCTCCGCCGAGTCGCGATCAGCCCCACACTCCCAACACCCCGAGGATTCCTCCCTCCCGATCCTGTGCAGATACTGCCCGAAACAACCATGTCCGGACAATATCTGCACAAGACGGAAGGTGAGGAACCCGTGGGGCCGGTCCAACCAGTCGTCAAAGATCGGCACCACGGCGTCCAAAAAGTACCTGCCGAATACTGCAGAGGCAAGGCCCTCCTTCCACAGAAGGACTAGATCCTCCTGAGCCTCCTGTCTGATTGCGCCCCTCTCGGCGGGCGCAGGGCGCTCCCCGCGCGCTCTCTCTGCCGCCATCCACTGATACACCCTGGCCTGTACCTGGGCTTCCAGCCCCCAAGGTGGTGTCCCAGCCAGGGCGCAAGAGACGTCGAAGCTGACGGTGCGGTAGGCCCGAGTGACCCTTTGGGCGACTGCCCTCTGGGGCCGCCGCAGGTTCCGCGCGTTATCCGTCCGGCTAACGGCGTCCGCCCATATCGGCGCTCCGTAGAGCGCCATACTTCGGATAATGCCGGCATACAACCGCCGGCAGCCAGTCTTGGGTCCCCCAATATTGGGGAGAAGCCACGACAATGCGCCCGCAGCTTTGAGGAGGCGCGGTAACAACCCTTTGAAATGGGGACCAAATTGCCACCGCACATCCAATAGGAAAGAAGCTACGCCCTGCGATCGCCAACCCAGGCGGGTTGGCGATTATGGGTATATCCTCCAGAAGTTTGCCCTAGGTGGCGAACAACTGGAGAGGCCTATGTCCAGTAGTGGACTGCAATAGGCTGATGATGATGATGATGAAAAGATGATCATCTTTTCGCTCCTAGCCAACTTCACCTGCCCGTGGTGCATCATGCCGAATAACAAACGAGGCGCTGGCAACCGACTGGTACCGGTGTAACCATCACAATTGAAGACGTAGCTAAGTATCGCAGACCGATGACGGCAGCGTCACCGGAGTGAGAAGCTACGCTCTGCGATCGCCAACCCACCTGCCCAGCGTGGCGATTATGGGTAAATCCTCCTCGTGGAAGAGAGCTTCACAGCCTAATGCAGATGCAGAAATTCAAAGCGTCCGTAGTGTTGTCTTGTTTTAGATAACCTCCATCCATGCAACCTTGAAGATTTGACAATCCACAGCCAATATACCGCGCCCGCTCCCTCTCCCGCCTCGCTCCACACCGCGATTCGAGTTCATTATCATTTCATGGCATGTGTCGCCATGAATATTTCTCTTTGATTAATTTCTGCGCGTGCGAACCCTCAAGTAATATATAGTGGTGGATCGCAAATATGGCTTTATTAGCTGGCGCCGTTGGTTAACGCTCTCTGGCGTATTCGTACATTGGCTCCGTTCAATGAGGATTAGGTTGGGATGTGGCCTACATCGTATGCCCTCTGAGCCTCTCCTACGTGCCCCGACTGGTGAGTTCGGGGGCGCGATCCACTCATGGCGTAACGATGTGGTGGGTGCACACTGTTGCACGAGGTCCGCCCGGGGAGCACCATATTGCACCCTGGAAGCCGGGGGTAGGGGTATTTGCCCTCCTCGGACCAGGAGTGCCGGCCGCTTGTCATCTGCGGCTGGCCAGGGCATGCAGGGATGCGGCCGTATGCTTTGGCGTTACCCGAGTCCCTGCAACTTGCTGCCTACTGGCGACACAGGGGGGTTTAGTGGGTTTTCCCTCCCATTTCGGGAGGTGTGAGTCCTACACATCATGTCAACTCCCCCGGAGGTGGCTTGACGGTGCTTAATGTATTCCCCTCTATATGAAAAAAAAAACGGTGGCCTAGTGGAACACATCGTCGATCTCACAGTGCCTAAAGATGAAAGTCTTCGATCAGTGCGTTCTACCAGTTATGACATACGGAGCCGTAACGTGGACATTAACGCTAAGGCTAGTCCACAAATTAAAGGTCGCTCAGCGAGCTATGGAAAGGGCTATGCTCTATGTATCTCTGCGGGCTCGAATCCGAAATGAGGTGATCCGGCAGAGATATAAGTAGAGAGAGAAGAGAAGAGAGAAGTGCTCTGGAAATAAAAAAAACGACAGAATCAGGAATTATTTGTTTTGAAAACTGAGATCACCGACGTAGTACACCGACGCAGCTGAAGTGGAAATGGACGGGTCGCGAAGCTCTTTTATAAAAACAATAGCACTAAATAAACTAGTGTGTAACCCAAACGTAATTACAGCGACAAAACTAATGCGTCGCTTTAACGAACCAAGCTCCTGTTCTATAATCTATGATCTACTTAAAGAGACATCTTAATAAAGTTCAAAGACATCTTAACGCAAACATACTTCAGTTGTACTAGGACAATCTCAAGAGTAAATGATTCTAACACAGAAATGTATCAAGGATAGAACGGTCTCGATGCGCTTACGCATGGCTTTCTCCTTATCGACAGGCTTGGTGGCTCATTTGGTAGTGACCTCTGCCCTCTGAGACAAGGGTCGTGGGTTCGATTCCCGCACAGTACAAACATTTGTGTTCATTGAACATGTCTGTTTGTATTGGTCTGGGTGTTTTCTATGTATAATATGTATTTATTTACAAAAAAAAAATGTATCTAAGTAAGTTTATCAGTTGTCTAGTACCCATAGTACAAGCTTCGGCTTAGTTTGGGGCTAGGTGGCGCTGTGTGGCCTAGCGTGGCATGTCTTGGGTTATTTAATTATTTATTATTTATTTATTTATTATCATATCATCACCATCTTCAGATGTAGGAAGTCCACTACAGGATATCATCATCATCATCAGCCAAGCTGCTGTCCGTTTCCTGATATTCCCTTAGTCGTCTTCTACGACATCCACAAGATGAGATGCTTTTATTCTTAATCCGGAATCCATATGGATCAAGATAATTATATCCTGAGACTTTTTATCGGGCTTTCGATCGAAACGCATGTTTTTGCAACTTCAAAGCTGTTGACAAAGAGAAGCCTAAGTCGCTGTGACAACTGGGAAGTAACTGGCTAGTTACCTATCAGTTACAGTTACCACTGCCATGCCAGCCCAACTCTAACCCCCGACGAGCTCCGGAGGCCCTACTTACTAGCAGAAATACGACCCGGAGGTCATTTGGCCGTGCTTTTATTTACATCCAAACCAAATCCTAAAATATAATTTCAGGATTTAGTTTCAAGTAAATCGCGTAATTTAAATTAAGCTGAGCGTTAAGTGTGCTTAGTTGCGTTTTCGAACGCATGACAGTGACTCACTGAGATTCTTTGAAAAAAAAAAAACAATGCCCACCTCCTTTGAAAATTTCCGTTCTATCTAAATATATATCTGTGGTTTCAAACAAGCATTTTGTTGCGCCACAAATCTTCTAAACCGCTGCATTTGGCAACAAATCGCCGTAATTCCGTACCAACGCTCTAATTCACTATTAATTCCAGACCGAACCGGTTAAAGACCGGTTTAAACCGGTTAAGGAGCACGTTACTAATGGTTGGATGCGAGTTTCCCGAAATAATGTAAGGCAGGGCTTATAAGGAGATTCGCTTGTAACATTATTGTCATCTCGGGCTTTTTCTGGTCATTAAATAATAATAAATAAATAACCCAAGACATGACACGCTGGGCCACACATCGCTATCTAGCCCCAAACTAAGCCGAGCTTGTACTATGGGTACTAGACAACTGATAAACTTACTTATATACTATTTTGTTTGTAAACAAATACATAAAAAACACCCAGAGCAATACAAACAGACATGTTTATGCCCAAAAATGTTTGTACTGTGCCGGGATTGCGGGGATTGGTTTAGAAGGCAGAGGTCACTACCAAATAAGCCATCGAGCCAGAACAAATCTACAAAAAAATGTCGCAACAGCATACAAATGTCTATCTGTTAAACTTACGTAATCGTAGTCTTGACAATAATCTTAAATATTGAAAGCCGTGGTAGCCTAGTGGTAAGATCTTCGCTTCACACACGTGAGGTGGTCGGTTCGAATCTGCGCGGGGCACGCACCTCTGGGTTTGCAAAAATCTATGTGCGGAATTATACCACTAGCATAGCGGTGAAGGAAAACATCGTGAGGAAACCTGCACATCCAGTTTAATTCTGAATGTGTAACCATGATCCAAATTTGTCTGGTTCCCCTTTCTGAGGGTTACGAAGGTCAGATGGCAGTCGCTTCAATGTAATAACCAGACTCGCTAAATCTAGGATCATGGTCAAAGCGGACCCTGGGCCTAGAGGCACAAACCGGGACAACGCGGCAACGCTAAGAGGAAGATTTACAATAATCTCAAATATACCCGAACGGAAGCGAGTGCGGATTGCTAGTAAATTTATTTTCAAGTAGAATCTGTATCGAAATAACACCTTTCAGTAGGCAAATTCATAACGAAAAAAAATGGTAAGGCTAAAACAAAAGTGTGTCGGGTTCGGTTATAATCCGGCGGGATCCGGTTTTCGCACGGCGGTCAGACTTTTTGGTCCTTTTTCTAATTTTGTTGCCGGTGAGAAACACCTTTCGCGTGAAAATTCGCGTAAGTGTTGTTTTTTCGGCTTGTGCGGCTTACAAATGTGGCCGGACTTTATTTACCTGTAGATAAAGGTAAATATGTATGTGAAAATCAGTCAGAGCCTTCTAAATAGCAAATATGGAAAAGCTTTATCCATTTACAAATATATATAGTGAACTGTATACGGGATGTAAGGGAGCGGCCTATCATCTTTCCGCTCCAAGCCAACCTCACCTGCCCGTGGTGCATTCTGCCGAATAACAAGCGAGGCACTGGCAACCGACTGGTGGCGGTATAATCATCACAATTGAAGGCGTAACTCAATAGCACAGACCGATGACGGGCAGCAGCGTCACCGGAGCGAGAAGCAACGCCCTGCGATCGCCAACCAGCCTACCCAGCGTGGCGATTATGGGTATATCCTCCAGATGTTTGCCTTAAGTGGCGAACAACTGGAGAGGCCTATGTCCAGCAGTGTACTGCAATAGGCTGATGATGATGATGATGTAAATGGGATAGCGCTTGGGCGTAGCTTGCCTGATGTTAAGCGATGGTAGAGTTTACGATGGAACACGCTCACCCAGTAAAAACAACGAACGTCGAAGATTCCATTTCTTGAGGAACGAGGGGACCAGGAAAGAGTTCCATAGTTTAGCCGTTCGTAAGTAAGTGAAACGCGCTGTAATATCGCTTACCATCAGCCAATTTCAGTCTAGCGCAAACCCATTTCAAACACATATCCACAATCCTACATTTGGTACCCAATTTACATTTGGTGACATTGTTCAATATGCATCAATGACATGTCGAGTTTTTTTTATAAAAAAAACGTTCAGGATGACCTAACTCCACCGTTTTGATGGTAAGCGGTCGTGAGGTCCAAATGTTAGGTCGACAGGTACAATAGGGCATACCCACCGCGCCTGTCGCCCTTACCCTGAAGGCCCACTGAGATGCCAATTCACGCCCAGCTTATAGAACCCAGGATTATAAGAGGAAGGAAACACATGAGCTGGAAGGGCATTCCATGACTTAATGGCACGGGGCAGGAACGAGGAACTCAACCTCTCGGTGCGCGCCACTATTGTTACCCAAATATCGTTGCTTTGTCAAAAATCTCTCAAATCGAACAACTATTATTTGTTTGGCTGGCACCGACTTCAAAAATAAGTGATAATTGTAATATTTAAATAATTATGTATTAAGGATAGAATTACTTACGTTATTTATCGCTTTTTAGTTTTGGTTGTTTGTGTTTTTTTTGAAGTCGGTTTAATTTTTTTTTTTTTAAAATAATTTTATTTCTCTATTTTTAGTTGCGTTAATGTGCTGTGGCCTTGAATAAAGGCTAATTAATATCCTTAAGAGTTTTACTTAGGAATGAAAAATTTTGCTATAAGTCAAGTGAAGACTTTGCGATCTAGAATCAAGCATATCACTTACGAAATCACCTGCCCTATTAGCCCTGCATAAGTACATACTACTACCTAGTTTAATATCGACCAATGTCAGTACTGTCCCCTAACTTCTAACCGTTAAGGAGTTCTGTGGCTTCATCATCAGCACCAGATGTTGACGCCCGGAAGCATATACCTGAGTAAAATATGATTACGTAACAAAAACACCATATGAGCATACAATTTTCGGTTGTTGCCCTCAATTTCTCCAGGATCCCATCATCAGATCCTGACTTGGTGATAATGGGACCACCTCGGAAGTGTCCTCTGTCGAACTGTCGAAAAATTTTTGAAATCCATCCATAATTGACGGAGATATCGGTGAACATACATAAAAAAAAAATATTATACATACAGACGAATTGAGAACCTCCTCCTTTTTTCGAAGTCGGTTAAAAAAGCGAATTCCGTACGCCGAAACGTTAATTTAGTTTTACAGTCCGTTCGCGAGCAGCATGCTTCAGCTGCTTGAATACAAACACAAACAAGCTGCCACAATCAAACGGTAACCCTCTAATGACGAGGCACGGTCACTCGATATACTTCAGTTGGCCGGACAAGGGTTAAGACACGCGTCGAGTTATTACTAGCACCTGGACCTGGGAATCACTCCTACCTGAGTGCATAGCGAATCTTCGCTCGAATTGAGCTGCCCGTCCTGGGAAGGACCTCCACCCTATAGAATACCGCAGCTGATCTCCGGATCGTGTTTCTGCCGGTGAGTAGGGTTTCCGGAGCTCGTGGGGGGGTTAGGGTTGGGCCGGCATGGCAGTGGCAACTGACAGGTAACTGACCAGTTATTTGCCAGTTGTCACAGCGACTTGGGCTTCTCTTTCGCTTTCTATCAGGCGTAGGGAAGTCATTATGTCGAGCTACTATAAAAAAAAATAAAAAAAAAGAATGGCGAAAAGATATCATCATCATCATTAGCCTCTTGCAGTCCAGTGTTGGACATCATCTTCCGTCGACTGGTAGCATAACCATCACGTCGGAAGGCGTAGCTAAATACTTACTACAGGCCGATGACGAGCAGCAGCGTCACCGGAACCGAGGTGCTACGCCCTGAGATCGCCAACCAGCCTAGCGTGGCGTTCAGGGATGAAGCCTCCAGGAGTTTGCCTCAAATGGCGAGCAACTGAAGAGTCCTATGTCCAGCAGTAGACTGAGATAGGCGATGATGCTGATGATGATAAATAAAAGAATACCCGACCTGACATCTTCCGGGATCTAACATAAGTGGCACTTGCAATCACTAACCAAAGACACAATGTCCTAAATACAATTATTGTTGAACACAATTAATTACCGGAGTCTCCATTTAACTTGTAAGCGAGTGCATAGGACTGCATTCGCTCCGCTCCAAATAAGCTTGTTGCGCTGCTTGTTTGCGTCGCGACGTGACGAGAATTTTAATTGGAACAAAATTGGATTTCGCAACGCTCCCCCCATTGTGATTTGGGTTTTTTGGGGGAAATTGAAAGATAATGTCGGGCTTGGGCGTTGCTTGGAATTGTTTTAAAGGAGACGCTTGAGCCGGTTAGTTTGCGAAGCTTGTTTAATGAGCAATTAAGTTCTTACTGGACTTATAGCGCTTTCGACTAGTAGTAAATCACCTTACCCCTTCTTTTTATTTTATACTCTACCCAAAGCTTGTCTGGAAGAGATCGCTGAAAGCGATAACGCCGCCTGTATTGTACCTCGATTTTTCTTGTTTTAAGTAATGTGTCTCTATTCTCTCGATGTGTCTCTAGTTTTAAGTAGGTAAACTGTTTGGTGTGCATTAAGAAAATCTATCTATCTATCAATGACAGCGGAAGATTTGCGTCATACATACTTAAGTACGTAAATATGGCAACCGACTGGTGGCGGTAGAACCATCAGAATTGAAGGCGTAGCTAAATACCACAGGCCGATGACGGGCAGCAGCGTCATCGAATAAGGAGCTACGCCCTGCGATCGCCAACCCGCCCCCAGCATGGCGATTATGGGTATATCCTCCAGATGTTTGTCCTAAGTGATAAACATCTGGAGAGGCCTATGTCCAGCAGTGGACTGCAATAGGCTGATGATGATGTGCATACATTGCTCCGATCCGATCCGTATCCGATCAAAATAACGAACGTATTACAAAATAAAATATAAACACCTAGACACGGAACAAATACATATAGCTATACTCAGCACACCATTTATTCAGAACCATACCACACCATACAATGCTTACTGAAAGCGGATTCTAAATTCCTCATCAAAATATCGCCGTGTATTAGGTAACGCCACTCACGACAGACGCGTAAATAATAAATACATAACAACCACTTTGAACTGTTCATTTCAGTTACGTAGAAAGCCGGGGTTGGGTGTTTAAAGTGTAAAACATTCATGGAAATCGTATGGTGCTCGTAATGGTGTAATTGTTTCCTTCTATCGGTAGCAACGATGGTTGAAATTGCCACTCGGCCGTAGGAATTATGAAGTTTGATCTATGAGGCGTTTGAATTGATTAGTTGACACTTCTTTGTAGGTGTAATAGGTATTAAATTGTTTATAATCGGTCTTTTAAATCGTGAGTTTTATTAGTATTATTGATTTTAAAGGGGAACTTTTTTTTTAGAGGGGAATGCATTAGGCACTTTATGCCGCCTCCGGGGGGAGGTGACATGGTGTGTGGGACTCACACCTCCCGAAATGGGAGGGTATACCCACTAAACCCCCCTGTGTCGCCAGTGGGCAGCAAGTTGCAGGGACACGGGTAGCGCCGAAGCAAACGGCCGCATTCCAGCAAGCCCTGGCCAGCCGCAGATCACAAGCGGCCGGCACTCCTGGTCCGGGGAGGGCAAATAAAATTGATTTAAACTTACAATAAGTACTTCAAACCTCTGTAACCCCAGACATGCCACGCTGGGCCACACAGCGCCGTCTAGCCCCAAACTAAGCCAAAGCTTGTGCTATGGGTACTAGACAACTGATAAACTTACTTAGATATTTTTTTTGTAAATAAATACATATTATACATAGACATTTGGCGGACCACAGGCTTGTTTGCTTGTTTTAAGTAGATACATTTCCGCTTGTTAACTGATTAGTAATAGCTCAAAGCTAGTACTAACAAAGATAACGAAAGATAGAAATCCAAGAAACAATATACGATTCCCGCCGAAACAGCAAATCAGACGCCACCAAACTTCGGTATATTCAAAAAAGGATCGCCAAATAAAATTTCAACTCACGACCACTGAAGTTGGCCAACTTCTCGACTCGTCTACTATAAAGTGTCCGAAACATCTGTTGTATGAACATTGGGGCAAAATTTCCCATACCACCCGTTTACACCTTAAATCCTTAGCAATAAAGTAGAAAATCATTTGGCCAAAAACTGTCTTATCCTGGCAGAAACTTAGCTTGGTTTTGTACTCTCAATAGACTTGAAGCTTGTTCATAAAAATAAAGGGGTCTTCGGACTGAGGCTAATATTCCGTGGGGTTATTTGTAATTGTGTTATAAGTTGAGCAATCTTGATCTTTATTCAGAAGTCAGTCAAACCGACAAAAGGGTACGGAGTGAAATCTTGTATGCGTTTGAATAGTTCATTTAGTTATTATAGTTTTGTATTGTAATTGTGATGCTGTGTAACTAAAGGTTGAGAAACGAGCTTAGGTGACCTTTCTGTAATAGATCAGTTGTTTTAGTCTTTTCTGGAGTAATAGTTTTTTTTTATATAGGAAGACCTTTCGGGATGACCTCACTCCACCTGATGGTAAGCGGTCGTGAGGTCCAAAAAATTAGTTAGAAGTACAACTATTTTTCAACAAAAGTTTATTTCTAAATATATAAATTCAAAGGTGACTGACTGACTGACATAGCGATCTATCAACGCACAGCCCGAACTACTGGGTGGATCGGGCTGAAATTTGGAATGCAGTAGATGTTATAAAGTAGATGTAAAAAAGGATTTTGCTGAATTCTACTGGTAATGAAACTCTATTCCACGCGATCACGGTGATTAAATAAATAACCCAAGACATGCCACGCTGGGCCACACAGCGCCATCTAGCCCCAAACTAAGCCGGAGCTTGTACTATGGGTGCTAGACAACTGTTATCAGTTTATACTTACTTAGATACTTTTTTTTTGTAAATAAATACATATTATACATAGAAAACACCCAGACCAATACAAACAGACATGTTCATGAACACAAATGTTTGCACTGTGCGGGAATCGAACCCACGACCCTTAGCCGGAGCCAAGGGTCGTGGGTTCTGCCTTCGGAAAGGCAGAGGTCACTACCAAATGATCCATCGAGTCAGTGAGATTAGTATACTCTTTACCGTCACAGCACGGCAAAGAATACAAGTGACAACTAACTTATCATAATCAACCGTCAAAGAATGCAAAGTTGCCTTGAGCCGGTCCACTATGAGCAACGGCATTCGCCAGCTGTTCTGATGCATTAAAATGTCCCATACAAGGTGTGAGGCGAATGCATAACTGCATTGTGGTCTATTAGTCAGACGCACGTGTTCCGAAAGGGTTAATGATGAAAATTAACGATTGGTATAGTGAATGGTAATTGTTAGTACGAGTATTAGTATATATATCTTCTATATCTATACTTATAATAAATCTGTAAAGAAGTCAATTCTGTACATGGAATATATTTTCAAAATAACTATCAGTGATTAGTGATCGATACTGAATGCCAAAAATGCAATCAGTAAAATTTTTGTCTGTCTGTCTGTCTGTATGTTCGCTAGAAAAGAAACTACTGGACGGATTTTAACGAAACTTGGTACAGTTATTCTTCATGCTCCTGGGCAGGTTATAGTATACTTTTCATCATGCTACAACGCACAGAAGCAGAGCAGTGTTGGAAAAACGGGAGAAAATTTTATCTGCATGTTTGATCGCGCATCTATTTCGTTGGTCTAATAGTCGCAGGCAGCAGTGGTTGGCAACATTTTTTTATTGTTGACGAACCAAAACGCCTCAGGGCTTAGTTACGTTCCTTAATCGATTCCCAATTTGAAAGTTACGAGTTAAAGTTTAACGAATACAAGAAACTTCGGGGAGAACCGATAAGGGAACATCTAGATTTATCGTCCGAAACCCGACATAAAACACGTGGGTTACCAAAAAACTTCTTAGAAATCACTAAGCAATTCTTCGAACTACCTGTCGCTATAAAAAAACTACGGTCCGAAGATTTCTTTTGAAAAACTTTGCTAAGACCATAATGCATTCGGCTATAGCAAATTGCATTCTGTTTTGATAGTCTAAGGGTTTAATTTTGATTGTGTGGAACTAAATAGTAGACAAGTGTTAAAATAGGGCGAGTTTTGAAAAAAAAACACACAGAAAGGGAAGCATCGTTTGGGAAGGCCCGAGGGACATAATAAATCAATACGGGAAGGAAAAAAAATGAGTCCATTTACGAATGAGAATTATGAACATATTTTTTGCTTTTAATCAGTGGGAGCTCAGCCATTATTTTTAGGTTAGCCTGTATAATTGTAGACGAGATCCATTCGTGATTTATATATGTATGCATACGTAATATATGGGTATATAAAAAACAAACTTGTGTTAATTGCTTGCATTGTAACATAAGAGCGGTTTGAGAGATTTTATAAAATTTTATACTTTGAATTTGGTTGATCAAAATAGAAAATTTAAAAAGGTGAAATTTTTAATGAAATAAATAGAAAATTAGAAGAGTTTGATTGTTTGTTGTGAATACGAGTCCCAGATCTTTCTAGGACAATTTATTTATGATTAACAATCTACACTTACAACACATGTGGGTTCTGTTGTACGTAGTACTTCCATGGGGTTATGTGATTGCTTTATGTATGAAAAGAAGTAGAAAAGTACAAAGGATTTATCAACATTATAAGTAATTGAAACTCGTGCTAAATTTCCATGTGTAATAAACAAGGACTTTGAACCACTCGTGTGGTTATTCGCAAAAATAAACTATAGGAATCACAGCAAAATTAATTAATCAGTTAAGTACCTTTTATCAAACGCTCGCTTTAGTCGCAAAACAACCACCACCTTTAAAACGTAGTTTAGGTGCTCAACGCCAGTATAATGTATCACATTTTTTTCTTATAGCTGATCGACATAATGGCTTCCCTACGCCTGATGAAAAGCGAAAGAGAAGCGGACGTGACAACGGCCAAGTACCTGTCAGTTGCCACCGCCATGCCGTTGTCAATCTTCAAATCAAAGTCAAATCAAGTTTATTTGTGGTTTTGAAACATGAATTTGAAGGTTGTATATAGTTATTAATTGTTTGATTAATCTTGGTTTAAAAAATTCCCACATTGTAACTTTTTACATTCATTCCAAAAAAATTAAATGTAGGTGGTAATCTTCTACTATCCCCATTCGGACTTCCAATTTACAAACCATGACAATTATTATATGTTTTTGGTAGGAAAAATAAGTAAGTTAATAGTCATAATATAAGGTATGTATGAATATATACAAATAATTTTATGTTTCTGCGACAAAATATACCACAGATGTAAGGTAACAGTATAATACTATCGTGCCTATCTTGTCTCAAATAAAAACTTAATGATTGTACCAAATTAATACCCATTAAGCCTAATACCACAGTGAAGCAATTAGTGCTAATATCCGATCAACAACGACAAATTGACAACGCAACAGAGGCCCTCTTCGAACGCCATCAACCGTGCAAGATTTA
This sequence comes from Conogethes punctiferalis, assembly GCA_031163375.1. Classification (NCBI taxonomy): domain Eukaryota; kingdom Metazoa; phylum Arthropoda; class Insecta; order Lepidoptera; family Crambidae; genus Conogethes; species Conogethes punctiferalis. Next base: position 804,740 of record CM062094.1, read on the forward strand.
TACAGCGGGATCCCGCACTACAACCGAACACGTGGGAATAACGTCCCACTAAATAGCAATATGGAGTGCTCCAACAATAGTCCAAGTTGGAGCCCTGAGGGCCTATTCATCGCCCTCCCATATGCGGCACCTATACAAATTAATTTCACACAACTCTCAACTTTAGCACACAGGTAATAGAGGTGATACGGTTAAGTAATTAACGATTGTATTCAGAGCAAAGGTAGTTTCAAACTGTGACAATTACCGGAATCAGGTCGTTTGACTCAGTTCAAATGTCTTCTGGTACACGTGATCATGAAACGCCATTATGAATAACTTAACAATGAGAAAACATGAAATAGTGAAATCAATTTGGTACGCTTTACAAATAGCAATTCAGAATTTCAGTCGACACATACCCGTTCGGTGATTTCATCTTAAAGTAAGAAACTTAAGTGTTTTGTACACCAGAACAAAGGTCTTTACCTTAGGTACTGCAAACATATTCGTGTTTGCTTGTATATTTCATCAGAATCAGAAAGAGAGGTAGGGCATAGCGAATCTTCCCTCGAATTGGGATGATGACTAAAAAATAATTTAATGTCCATCAGATAGATTAATGAAAAATATTGGATACGTATTTTTTATTTTGCCTCTTGTTCAAAAACTTACGAAGATACATTGATTTTAAATGTCACATGACGTCACGTTAGAGTACAAAATATACTCTAACGTGACGTAGTTAGCCCCCACTCCGTAACGTTAATGCGCTATATCTAAGTATTTTCTTGTTATTTCGACAAAACAAAAAATACGAGTCTTATATTTTTTTATTATCTAAGAGACGGACTAATTATTTTCTTCATTTTCATACCTTGTCATCATCCGTATTGAGCTGCCCGTCCGGGAAAGGACTTCCATCCTATAGAAAACCGCAGCGAAATGACCTTCGGGTCGTGTTTCTGCTGGTGAGTAGGGTCTCCGGAGCTCGTGGGGAGTTAGGGTTGGGCCGGGCATGGCAGTGGCAGTGGCTCAATTGGTAGTGACCTCTGCCTTCTGAGCCAAAGATCGTGGGTTCAATCCCCACACATTACAAACATTTGTGTGCATGAACATGTCTGTTTTTAGGGTTCCGTAGCCAAAATGGCAAAAACGGGACCCTTATAGATTCGTCATGTCTGTCTGTCTGTCTGTATGTCTGTCTGTCTGTCTGTCTGTCTGTCTGTCTGTCTGTCTGTCTGTCCCTCCGTATGTCACAGCCAGTTTATTCCGAAACTATAAGAGCTACATTATTGAAATTTGGTACGTAGGTGTATTCTGTGAACCGCATTAGGATTTTAAAATAAAATCAGAAAAAAATCCAAAATTTTTGGGGTTCCCCATACATAGAACTGAAACTGAAAAATTTTTTTTTCATCGAACCTATACGTGTGGGGTATCTATGGATAGGTATTTGAAAATGATGTTGAGGTTACTAAAATCATTTTTTTCTAAACTGAATAGTTTGCGCGAGAGACTCTTCCAAAGTGGTAAAATGAGTGTCCCCCCCCCTCGTAACTTCTAAAATATGGGCATGATAAAACTGAAAAAAATATATCATGTGTATCACTATGAAAACTACTAACGAAATTTGGTTCGAATGAAATCTAGCCAGTAGTTTTTTTTTAAACGTCATAAATCAAATTACCTAATTTTTCATTTAATTAACTCCAATATAATAAAACGTAAAGAAAAACATTTATTTAGCTGTATATTGGTACGGAACCCTACGTGCGAGAGTCCGACTCGCACTTGGCCGGTTTTTATTGGTCTGGGTGTTTTCTATGTACCTATAAATGTATTTATTTACAACAACAAAAAATCCTAAGTAAGTTTATCAGTTGTCTAGTACCCATACTACAAGCTTCGACTTAGTTTGGGGCTAGATGGCGCTATGTGGCCGAGGGTGGCATGTCTTTAAAAAAAAATAGAAACTAAAATGTTTCCATTTTAATTATTTCGTGTCTGTTAATAGAAGTAGAACAAAAATGTTTAACACGAAATCTTATAATTTATCGTGTCTGTGGCATGCATTTCATTCGTTAAAGCATGTTTGCACTTTTGCCATTTCTCTACGGGGCCCTAAATTACATACGATGCTATGCTAATTTGGTTCAGTTTAATTAACAACGTCATTTTAACTTAATGAACTTTCTTCGTTTGCAACCAATTAATAAAATTCAACTTTACTATAATTTTAAGGCCCTAAACTTTATATAATTAATTTTAATTTAATTATTGATGAAAATCAAGAAACCATAATGAAATAAATAAATAACCCAATAGGTACATGCCACGCTGGGCCACACAGCGCCATCTAGCCCCAAACTAAGCCGAAGCTTATACTATGCGTACCTACTAGACTACTGATAAACTTACTTAATACCTATTTTTTTTGTATTATAGGGAAGTTTTTTCGCCACTGAGTGTCGTCAAAGATTCTCACTTGCCTTGCCTTGTATCTTTTTTATTTTCTGTTTAAGTGAAAAAAGGAAAAATATTATATGTCCAATGTATTTTTATAATCTAAAATACGGACTAAATATAATATTATTTTGACCCTGGAAATCTCTATACCCACCGAGCCAGTCACAATAGAACAAGCTTCTGCTTAGTTTGGGACAAAATGACGCTGTGTGGCGCAGCGTGGCATGTCTTGGGTAATTATTATATTAGGTACTAGTTGTGCCCGCGGCTTCGCCCGCGTTCATGTAGTAGCCTATGTTACTCTCCATTCCTTCAACTATCTCCACTTAAAAAATCACGTCAATTCCTCTCTCCGTTTTGCCGTGAAAGAAAGACAAACATACAGACAGACACATTTTCCCATTTAATTTTATAATATTAGTATGGATTTACCTACTCGTACTAATCACTTTTAAAGGAAAATATTAATTACAGTTGTATTAAATTGTAGGTCGAGTTTCCTGGTTTTTCACATAAATTAATTGTTAGTTAAAATGCCGCTATTCCTTTTGTGGATGGCTTCGTAGATCGGAAATTAATCTTTACTTAATTTGGTCAAACATGATAGGATTCAAGAATATAAACAACGTGCTCATATAAAATACTAGTGGCTTGAGATCCTTTACCAAGATACCAAGAGATCCTATATATTAAAATTGTCAGACAACATCACATACATAAATAAATAAATAACCCAAGACATGCCACGCTGGGCCACACAGCGCCATCTAACCCCAAACTAAGCCGAAGCTTGGTACTAGACAACTGATAAACTAACTTACTATTTTGTTTGTAAATAAATACATATTAAACACCCAGACCAATACAAACAGACATGTTTATGAAGACAGATGTTTGTACTGTGTGGGAATCGTACCCACGACCCTTGGCTCTGAAAGCAGAGGTCACTACCAAATGAACCTCGATGGCCAGTCCCAAAATTGCTCCGATTCCATAGTAAGTAGTTTGAGCTCTTGTGTTATGGGTATGCTAAGAGCGAAGGTACACAATACTCTTGGTTCAGGAGACAGGGGTCTCTACCAATAGAGCCATCAACCCAGCCGAGTCATAGTCGAAAGAGAGAACCAAATATTAGACGAGATAGGTAATGAAAGTATTAGAAACCGTTAAAATTATAATTCATCAACGTCAACAGCTTTTCGGAGTCCACTGCTGGACATAGGCCACTCACTGTCTCTCAAATTTTTCGCCACTTTAATCGATCCTGGGCCTCCCTCATTATCAGTGTTTCTCAAATATTATACACTAGCTGCTGCCCGCGGCTCTGCCTGCGTGAAAATTCGTATAAAACATAGCCTATGTGTTAATCCAATGTATAAGCTATATTACTGTGAAGTTTCATTAACACGTTGACCGCCATGCCGGTCACCGGTGACCGGCAAACAATATTTTTTCTATTGTGTCTAGTTTCTCGGCAGTCAAAGACTTAAAATCTATTCAGTAGTTTTTGCGTTAAAGAGTAACAAACATCCATCCTTCTATCTATCCAAACAAACTTTCGCATTTATAATATTAAAAAAAAATACAGTAGAATGTATTTTACTTTTATAAACAGTTTTAAATCATCATAAACCGTTGCAAAAGTTTAAACTTCTAAGTAAACATAAGAACAGACAGAAAACGAGTTTGTCTTACTATGTAGTAATGATTGGACATTGGTCCAACAAAATGTTGCATCAACTGATCATTCGATAGTAAGTAATACCATACCAACATTTTTTATCTTGAAATCTAAATCAAAGATTCGTATTACAAAAAGGAAGGGGCAAATCAAAACAATAATACCAACAGCGTTGCATCCATTTACTATTCGTGAAATGACCCACGGCAACTGGAAAGACCAGAAAGAAAAAAACGAATAGAACACAGAGTGGAGTAATACAGAAGGGCGAAAATACTGAAACTTTGACGTTAAGTAGGTACAGGAGACGTCAAACCAAGTCGAAATATTCTTTGTTTCATCATCGTCATCAGCCTATCACACGCTACAATCAATAGGAGCAGATCACTGACGGGAAGTGTTGGGAAAACGGGAGACATTTTTACCTGTATGTTTGAACGCGCATCACGCAAAAACTACTGCATGAAATTGAATGCGGTTTTCACCAATGTATTACTAGAGGCCTAACTTGAAACTTAGGCACTAGGTATAGATAGGTATTTTATGGAAGTTCGTTATTTTTGAAACCCGATATGCATGCGTGCGACGCCGCTGGCACAGCTAGTACATAATAAATTTTATTTCAGTAGGTAGGTATGTAAGTAATTTAAGCGACATTGGAACATCTGTACTTATTTTTCTTAATACATACACGAGGGCTTACTCACACACACATAGACCTTACGGCTCTGCATATGGAAGCACAAAAAACAAACTAGAAGTACAATTTACGACTAATTGTAGACGAGGTATAGACGAAAGTGGACTTAAAAGCGATGTTGGATTAAGTCGAGTTTTCAGTGAGGTAGAAAATAGTGTTTATGATAAAACATCAGCTGTTTAGACGAGTCTTGGAAAGGGCATAGAGGATGCATACGTGTGATAATTTGGGCCAAACATTTGGTCGGTCGAGCGAGCGTGAGATGAATAGGAAATCGAAACTGGGCTGGTGGTTGTTGGTTTAGAAATGGGGGATTATCTCTAATTAGAGCGCTTTCATTCTTAATTGGGAGGCTACGACTGAAAATCCGCACTTGTACGCAGACACTGGGATTAGAAAAGTTAGTGTGCTATACATACTTTAAGAGAGGTAGGGCATAGCGAATCTTCGCTCGTATTGAGCTGCCCGTCCGGGGAAGGACCTCCACCCTATAGAATACCGCAGCCAAATGACCTCCGGGTCGTGTTTCTGCTGGTGAGTAGGAAGCTCGTGGGGGGTTAGCGTTCGGCCGGCATAGCAGCGGCAACTGACAGGTAACTAACCAGCTACTTGCCAGTTGTCACAGCGGCTTGGACTTCTCTTTGGCTTTCCATCAGGCGTAGGGAAGCCATTATGTCGAGCTAATAAAAAAAAATACTGCAGTCATCAGCCCGTTTGCCAAGCGTGATCATCATCATCAACCTATTGCAGTCCTATGCTGGGCTGATGATGATGATGAATAATATTAACTAAGAACGGATTAATCATAATATCAATTTGAATCAAACACATTTAATTAGCAGGCTCACTGTTCTAGTATAAAAACAGATGTCAGAATACCTATTACGGTGGGCAATATTTATAAAACGTTTTCAATTAAAATGATGATCTTATTATAATTATAACCATCTTGGATTATAATGAGTATCTATTACAGTATGTCTGTCAGTTTGTCCTTAAGAGATGCAGAATTTATTTGCAGGAAGTATCAATACTCAGTTTGGGTCACTGCGTCTATCTAGTTAGTTCTTATGGCCCTACTTTAGGGTAAATTCGAGCCCCATCATCATCATCATCCTTTTGCAGTCCACTGCTGGACATCCTCTCCAGTCGTTCGCCACTTACGGCAAACATCTGGAGGATATACCCATAATCGCCGCGCTGGGCAGGCGGGTTGGCGATCGCAGGACGTAGCTTCTCGCTCCGGTAACGCTGCTGCCCGTCATCGGCTTGTGGTATTGAGCTACGCCTTCAATTGTGATGGTTATACCGCCACCAGTCGGTTGCCAGCGCCTCGTTTGTTATTCGGCAGGATGCACCACGGGCAGGTGAGGTTGGCTTGAAGCGAAAAGATGACGAGTAGCTCCCTTACATCCCTTTCTGGGATTTCGAGCCCCAGCGGGGACATAATAAGTGTTGTTGTTGACTGACTAATCATTCAGTCGTGGGTTTCTTATCTGGTACAATTACAAACGAAACAAAATGTCATTTGTAAAGCTGCAAGTGACATTATCTCACAATAATAAAAGTTTAATTGCTATTTTCGTAACTATCGTAATTTATTATGATTCTCGGGTGCTTTTATGATTGTTTTATTATGTTTAACAATCATAATTAATTAAAAGAGTCTGCTCAACAGATGACGTCTAGCCGTTTGACACATATTGTCGTGGTTTACTGTTATCTTTTTTTAGCACTGTACACAGTAGTGGCATCGTCTATGTTTGGCATAAGATTTTTTTAGCCAACATCTTGCCGCGGGTGTCATGATCATAAGAATAACTGAACTTGGCAATTAAAAATTCGCTATTATTATGTTTTTAAACAGTTTCTCAGCATCTTAAGAATTGGATTACTGAGTAGGTATACGGGCCTAAGCCAAGTAGATATACTTAGGTGGTGAAATATTTAGTGTAGTGGCCACCACACAGACAGGTGAAATTTGTGGCGAGTTGACTGTCAATCTGTAGCATTTTCCGGACTATCCTGCACGTATTTTTTTATATTTCTTTATTATTATTATAAACTGGGGTTTTTTTGAGATTTCACCTTCTCAACAGGTTATAGAAAACTACATTTACGCATCCCCGGGCGGAAGAACGACCCTCAAGAATAGGAGCCGCACATTTTTTGCGCATACATTGCAAACGCTGGATGAATTCAACGAGATAGATTCATATATTGTACACCATAACAAGGTCTACATAAAGTCTACAAAAAATACGGGATATTATAATATTTTATGTCTCTCTCTTAGGGATAACCCATAATAAGCATAGTACCTGCGGAGCCGGGGCGAGTCTCTAGCTTATAGATACCAATGCTCTTCGCTTATAATGATCCTTAATGCTTCTCTACAGCAGCCATACTCTAAGTGTGTTCCGCGGAACCCTAGGGTTCCGCGATACCCCTGTCGGGGTTCCGCAAGAAGTTAGAAAAAAAAATCAAAACACCTCTCTCTAGTCGACCGTTCTGACGCGGCGTATCACGATTCACGAACATAAGACTTCTGTCCTCTATCAAACCTGATGTCAACCAATTAATGAAAAATAAAAAACAGTTTCATACATCCCATTAGTTAGGTTTTTTTCTTTTTCAATGTTATATCTATTATTATACTTGTTATGTAAGTAAGTAATAAGTAACTGTTACATGGTACTCTAATTATGCTTATTAATAAAAAATACATTTAAAAACCATTTTATTGTAGGGTTCCATCAAGTATTTTGCTATCCAAAAGGGTTCCGTCACCAAAAAAGATTGAGAACCGCTGCTCTACAGCTTATTCGAACACCGTTCTTCCACCCAATAGATACCTTTCAGTATCAATACCTAGTAAACACATTTATTGTTAGTTCTGCTCTCAAAAGTTAATACTTTCAACCGCATTATCTTGATGTTAAGAGGACACTAGAGATATTTCTAAGATTTATATTTGTTTTATTTTAAGAAGGAATTTACAGTCTATGGCACATATTAGAATGGAAATTGCTCCACTGACAAGTGGGACGCTCTTAAATTTTGTATGAATGAATTAGTAGTATGCTTACTTCTTGCTTTAGCAAACGATGTGTAGGACGCCCTCCAATACGGTAGGACGATCATTTGAGATGGCTGGTCAAGAGTGGGTGCCGATTGCCCAGGATTGGTATTTTTAGCGTTTGTTGGGAAAGCCTACGTTCAACAGTGGAGAGCAATGAGCTGATTTATTAGTAGTCATAGATATTTTTCGATGTAAGAACTGCAAATTGGTACTAAGTTGTAACTTACACGACTATATAAAACAAGGTGCAAAGCAACTTTTATTTTTAATAAATTCAATTTTCTTATATACAAAAGAATACATTTTATTTATTTTTAACAAATTTGTGAAAACGATTAAGACACGATAAAACAACCGTTATTATAAAGCTAACCTAAAATTAAGCCAACCCCCACTCGATAATTATAACAAGCTGCATTACTCCAATTAAGATCTCCAGGCACCTCTTAATGCCTTCAACAACATTATCCTGATCTTAAGTACATTTCGACGAACTCAAACAATCTGATCTGAACAATTCAATTTGCATACCCTCAAAAGGCTTTTAAGCCAAAGCACTAAAGTCGATTATCCCTCACACCGTAAGCTTTCCAAGTAGGGCCCGAATGGAGGTTTGTAAAAAATATTTACCTGAACTTTTATTTTTTCACTCTGTTGATGACGTAGACTAAACTTTTTATCTTGGTCACTGTTCACTTATTTCGGCCATTTATCTGATTTTAAACCGACAACCAATTTTAAACAGACTGATAGAGAGAAAGCAGAAAGGTATAATAGTCCTTCTCTCGTAATCCCATACTATCATACTTCGACACAACCGTGGAGAGATCAGCTGAACCAAAGCTTTCTTGTAGGTACCTACAACACATTTATTCTGTTTGACTGGCTCGGTGGCTCAATTGGTAGTGACATTCCCTTCCAGACCTTCTGAGCCGAGGGTCGTTGGTTCGATTCCCGCACAGTACAAACAGTTGTGTTCATAAACATGTCTGTTTGTATTGGTCTGGGTGTTTAATATGTATTTATTTACAAAAAAAGTATCTATAGTTCATTCGCGTTAAGAAAATAGTGACTGACAGGTCACTGACAGGCCACTAGCCAATTAAAACGCTAGAAATTATAATTTCATATAAATAAATACATATTAAACACCCAGACCAATACAAACAGACATGTTTATGAACACAACTGTTTATACTGTGCGGAAATCGAACCAACGACCTTCGGCTCAGAAGGTCTGGAAGTGAATGTCACTACTACTAGGTATTATAATTTCTAGCGTTTTAATTGGCTAGTGGCCTGTCAGTGACCTGTCAGTCACTATTTTCTTAACGCGAATGAACTATAAGTATGTTTATCAGTTGTCTAGTAACCATAGTACAAGCTTCGGCTTAGTTTGGGACTAGATGGCGATGTGTGGCCCAGCGTGGCATGTCTTGGATTATTTTATTCTGTATCGGCGATCTAGACAACCATCTCATTTTGAAGAAGACGACTCAACAAGTATCCTGATATTTCCTTAGTCAACAAACCGCTTTCCAAACGTTGTCGTTGTGGGTAGCATAGGCTACATACATTTGCTGGCTGATGATGATGATCTAGAGAATATTTTTTACTACGATTGCTTTGGTTCTAGTAGGTCCAGAGTATTGGATAGCTTGCAAACGTCCACTGCTGGACATAGGCCTCTCACAATGACAATTGACAGGGAGCAGCGTCACCGGAGTGAGAAGCTACGCCCTGCGATCGCCAACCCGCCTGCTCAGCGTGGCGATTATGAGTATATCCTCCAGGTGTTTTCTCTAAGTGGCGAACAGCTGGAGAGGCCTATGTACACCAGTGGACTATAGGCTGATGATGATGATGAATGACAATTGTCAATTGAATGTGGATTGACCTTAGACGCCACGCCTAGCAGGTAGGTTGGTGATCGCAATAGGTTTTATTTGTACCCAGATAAACACTGCTGGTTTCCTGATATTCCCTTAGTCGTCTGCTACTACTCTTGTGAGAGGAGAATGATCGGTCCTGGAAGCTTCCATGTGACCAAACCAGCGAAGTCTGCCCCTAATCTCCCAAATGATGTCAGCCATAATGGATGTACTTCTACCTATAGGTCCCTATACAAAGTTGAAATCGCCAATAACATCACCAAAAGCACGAAACTTTTAACAGGGCTAGCCGTCACGGCCGAACGCATTCGGTAAAAACATCGAACACTGCAAAGGTACTCCCTTGAGGGACATTCCCAAAACCAAAACAACGCTTCGAACTGTCACCCGGCTTAATAACGATTCTATAATAAATGCTAATATTAATCACTCAACGGGGACTCGGACTGTACATCAGTCAGTTGTTTACCAATGTGATGCGACTGCCACTTTCTGGCAAATTTCTCCAAGCAATTTTCAACTGAATTTCCAAGAGTTTAAGTCCATTATGCACTAGGATATCTTCACAAATAAGGGCAAGGGTACGTGGGCAGTTGTAAAGGGTGGGTGACAATAGGACCATAGTGCCGAAATGATTTCATATTGAATGTTTTGTCGGACGTCTTGTCCGTTTCGGATAAGTGATGTTCTCTGGCAAGTGAGGCAGAAATATAGAGAATGCTTACAAATGTACTGATCATTGTTTATTTAAAACTAGCTGACCATGTTTGTAGAGATAGTTGGAAGTAGCCATGTTTTTAAGAGAGTTAGAGTATAGCGAATGTTTGCTCGAATTGAGCTGCCCGTCTGGGAAAGGACCTCCGCCCTATGAATACCGCAGCCAAAAGACCTCCGGGTCGTGTTTCTGCTGGTGAGTAGGGTTTCTGGTGCTCGTGGGGGTAAGGGTTGGGTTGGCATGGCGGTGGCAACTGACAGGTAACTGACCAGTTACTTGCCCGTTTTCACAGCGACTTAAATTTTTATTTCGCTTTCCATCAGGCTCAGGGAAGCCAATAAGTCGAGCTACTTTTTTACAGACATTCGGGATTACGAATACATATTACATATTTACAAAAAATATGCTCTACCTTCTTAGATACATAATGTTTGGACGCTTTGTATGCAAGTAGAGCATTTTTGGAATTCCGAATGTCTCGAGGAGACCCTAATTCCGTCGCCGCACCAATACATTGCCTTATTACCCCCTTAACACCCTTTATTAGTCAAAAGCTGTCTCATCATATGACATTCGTCGATGTTTGCTTGTTGGTCGCGACAAATGAGCTTCGAAAGGGACTACAAATGCCCATCTTATCTCACAATGTCACAACTGTCATATTACCAGTGTATCAAGTACTCATCTTACAAGAATGTAGGTACGTCTAGAGTGTCATTGTATTATAATTGCATCTTTATTGTATTATGATAAGATCTATAGAAGTACCTACATCACGACATATGCTAGTATAAAACAAAGTCGCTTATTTTGTCCCTATATCCCTAAATCCATATGTGCGCTTAAATCTTTAAAACTACGCAACGGATTTTGATGTGTTTTTTTAGGGTTCCGTAGCCAAATGGCAAAAACGGGACCCTTATAGATTCATCATGTCTGTCTGTCTGGGGATTGTTGAGGTACCCCATACATAGAACTGAAACTCAAAAAAAGAAATTTCATCAAACCTATACATGTGGGATATCTATGGATAGGTATTTTAAAATGATGTTGAGGTTTCTAACATCATTTTTTTCTAAACTGAATAGTTTGCGCGAGAGACTCTTCCAAAGTGGTAAAATGCGACCAGTATATTTTGCATCCTTCTTCATTTATAGGTTTGATCTGTATAGGTAACTTATCATAGTGTCTAAAACCATTTCCATTTGTAACTTTTTACTCAATCCAATTTCGCCCGACGTTACCTTCCCTAGCAATATTAATAACCATCTTTTTACCACGCGTGTTATCTTCTGTATCGCATAAAACCTCAAGTATTAAACCTAATCTCGATTGTCATTAACCATATCAACTCGTTACATTAATGCAAAACGCCTCAGGACTCGTAATACAAAGGATTTATTAACTCAAAACCCACTAACATAACTTACGTCCGTAATGATAAATATGAATAAACATCTGTAAGTAAAACTATCCAGACTTGCTCCTTTGAACGGCACTACTACACGCTCAGTCCGTTGTGTCCGCGCATCTTTTATGTAGAAGTCCGTATACGTGGATGTGTGGGAGGAGAGCGTAGTGTGCGTGGGTGTCAGGTACCATCAGCTGTTGATCCGGCGCATCCCATATGACTTCAAGGACGCCTTGTGGAGCGGTTTTTTATGCTTCTGGTTTCAATACGGGTTTTGTAGACGATGGTGGGAGTTGCTATGTGGAGTTTGTCGTCGTATTATTATTTGTTTTGGTACGTGTTTGGAGATAATGTTCTTGGAGTAATCGCATTTGTAATACAACACCTAGTGTCTACTTATTGCATACATTTTCATAATATGCACAAAGACTAATCAACACACCTACCTACATAATAGTTATTTAACGACTTATTTGACACAATTTTTCATTTTTAAGCTTACTTATACAGTAACTTTTTATGTATAACGCATATACCTAAGTCCTAGTAGCTCAATTTAAAAGGCATAGACTACAGTACGAATGTAAAACTGTCTGTAATTAAGGAATACCTCTTTAGGAAAGTTTGATTCTCAATTAAAAATATGTAAATTCGTTATTCTGTCTATCAATACATCAAGGCATGAGCTTGATTTGAATCACTTAGAGCTAAGTTTAGAAAAAAATTATAAGTGTACTTAGTATCTACAATGAATTATGTAACAAGACTTGTGTCCTTTAAACAGTATACTACGTTCCATTACTAAACCGCGTTTATGAACAGATAGCAATCGTAATTTATTATTTGTAATGGCATTCGTTCCAATTTGCCATCTTCATTTACGTAGATAAGATCTGCTATTTTTAATTATAACAAGGATGCGTTCTACAACGCATTTAATATAAGTTGAACGATTTATCATGTGCCATGTTGATAAACTGAATAAACTTTTAAAAGTGACAATTGACACGGAATTGTTGGGCAAATAAAAGTGTTGATAAATTGAACAGATACAAGATATTCTTTATAGTTGCTAGAGTTATATCATTTTATTGTGATAGGTACAAATGGTTTACAGAAATATACGCTATGCTTATCATAATCGACTAATTATTACATTACATACATTTCAGTATTATCTCATATCAGCTTGTAAAAAACTAGTACCCATGTCTATATTGATGATATACCTACCTTTTAATGGAAAATTTGTACATAAACATGCTATTATTCTTGCTTTGACCATACCGTAGTCTACAGAATTATTTGGTGAATTTTATTTGGTGAATTCTTATAATATTAAAAGCGAGTTCTTCAAGCAACCATCACATGAAAAGTTGTATGCTAAAGTAGGAATATAAAAATACACAAAGATTGGAAAAGATCATATTACAGAATATTAAACCCAACGAACAACTAAGTGAAGTAACATTCTGTCATTTTCAACATTATGACGTTCTTTACTGATATAGTGACAAATCTTAAATAGATTTTCCAACTATATAGCCTCAGGCTAAGATTTTCAAATATACGTAACAGATAAGACTCCAACCGGTATCCCACAATACACAGACCCATTTAGCAATTTTTATCTAATAAATTGAACCTCAATGAACTTAATTCCTTAAAGTACATAGGTAGGTAGTAGTAAGTACCCAAATGGGTACAAACAAATGTCCTGTGGACTAACTATTCATTGGCATAGATAGCTCCCTGACTTGATTTGAAGAAGATTGAATATTTCTGCCTCTAGAGAGGCTTTGATAAGCTTAAAGCTTTGCTATTGTATTTAACTGGTTACAAATAACGGTAATAACTAAACAAAATTCCAAATCGCAAAGTTACCCTAAACAAAATCGAAATACACCTTTAAAAATAGCATAACCGACCTCCAGTACCCGTCGCTAATTCCATCACATTCATCTGCAAGCCATACAACACCACCAATATAAACACAACTCCGCTTACAAGCAAATTCTTAACAATTGTAGGTCGAGATACTTTGGAATATGCGCTAAATCTTGAGCTTCGTTTTCTAACAAAACCTTAGCAAGCGGAGATCAAGTTTATTTGGTCGGTGTACAGTCAGCCTAAACAACCTACCCCTATCTCAAATTTCTTCATACGATTTTCAACCAAAATTTCAATGATATAGAGTCCATTATCCATCTAAATACGATAGGTTGCTTTACTTGATGTGTGTTGTACTTTCGACATACAAGGGCGTGCGCACACACGCGCACGACACGTGTTGATCGTATACAGATTTACCCAGCTGACTGCGCACACATGCGCACTCGCACACAGGGAACAGTGTGTAATGTGTGTTTACAACACTTGGAGCGGTGTAGGGTTGACAATTTTTCATTAAGGATACTCAACTAACTTTTTAATGTATAAAATTAATTAATTAGGCAACTTTCTTATAATGCGTATTCGGCATATGACAGGTGAAGTGACTATAATATCTAGGAATAAGTTTCAGATAACAGAATTTCGACAAATGGCTGATTTCTAGTGACCCCTGCTTCCTGAACCAAAGGTTGTAGATTTGATCCCCATCCGCGACAAACATTCGTGTGCTGAGCACTAATTTGTGTGCAGCTGAGTATTTATATTTAAGTACATACTTGGTATAACTTCCAGATGTTTGCCCTAAGTGGCGTGCAACTGGAGGCCCATGTCCAGCAGTGGACTGCAAAAGGCTGATGATGATGATTGTGGTACCTACCTTAATTTTTCTGATACCCATAACACAAGTGCACAAGCTACTTTAAGATCGGAGCAATGTATGTGATGTCTGATATTCAGACCGAGAACTGTCCTCAGGCTAAAGTACTACTAATTCCGCGGAGGAGACAATAATGAAGATGATTCATGAGAGGCTCGGTGGCTCAATTGGTAGTGACCACTGCCTTCTGAACCAAGAGTCGTGGGTTCGATTCCCACCCGGGACAAACATTCGTGTGATGAACCCTTGTGTTTGTTCCGTGTCTTGGTGTTAATATTCGTATTTAAGTATTTATTTGTGGTACCTTCGTTGTTCTGATACCCATAACACAAGTGCTCAAGCTACTTACTTTGGGATCGGAGCAATGTATGTGATGTTGTCTGATATTTATTTATATTTATTTATTGAAAAACGGCTTTTTTTTATTTCCGAAGTAATTACCTACGTCCTGGGGTAATGTGATATCTTATGTTTGGACTGAGCTTAATGTCAAAAATTTAATTTGGCAACCCTACCTGAGCCTGTAGTCGTAGGATGTTGACTGTTCGTAACGTAATGAGCGGGTTTCGAAAAAAGTACAAGAGATGTAGGGTGGTGTGAGCGAGACCCGCATACACCACACGAGTGGATCCCCTAAGCAAGAAAGGGACAGCAATCTTTTATTTTTGCGTCGTCAACGCGTTCCTTTTTCGAAAGCCACGGGAGGCAAGGTGCGTTCGATTTTTAAATTGACCTGACTGATGTGTGACGGAGTCAACGCATTTTTATTTTTTATTTTCCATCATTGTGGCATAGACTTTGCGAAATGAGCCTAGCCTGCAGCCATTGTGGGTGATTGATGGATTGATGTGCAGCTTATTAACTGGCCTCCGCTGTTAGAAGCAAAATGGTATCTTGTATCTTATCTAGTTTTTACTATCTGTATTTATAAAATACAGGGTACCAACCTACTTGGTAAATGGAAGTGGAAATGGATGCAAATACTGAGCGCGAACAGTACCTATTATATGCTTTTAATGGCGAACGAATAAAAATAACGAAATCCAATGCTATAATATAAACTCGTACAAAGCGCTTCGCCTCTACATTCATAGTCAAACGGCTTAGATATGGAACTCTTTGCCGGAGCCCCTTTTTCCTCTGAAAGATATAGCCTTCAGATTTTCAAGGCGAGAGTAAATCGGTTTTTTTGGGTGAGTGCGCGAGAGACTCTAACATCGCTTAACATCAGGCGAGTTGGGGTCAAACCCTACCCCATTCTAATATATAACAAAAAAATTGGATTGCTTGCATTTACTCGTATATAAATAAATAACCCAAGACATGCCACGCTGGGCCACGATTTGCGCAGGACGGCTGGCAAGTTCTGTATGCGAAAAGCCCAGGATCGACTGACAAAGGCCGATGATGATGATATTAATGACGGAAGATGTAGTTTACTTAGAACTAAGAAAGAATACAATAATTGCACAATATGTATATATTTTTTTTTATTCTTTTTTTTACAACATCTCATACATTGCTCCGATCCCAAAATAAGTAGCTTAAGCACTTGTGTTATGGGTATCAGAACAACGAAGGTACTATAAATAAATACTTAAATACAAATATAAACACCCAGACACGGGACAAACACAAGTGTTCATCACACGAATGTTTGTCCCGGGTGGGAATCGAACCCACGACCCTTGGTTCAGAAGGCAGGGGTCACTACCAATTGAGCCACCGAGCCAGTCAACGAAGTTTGCAACGAAGATCGCGTCATACCTACATTATCAAGTTAAGAACGTTCCATTTTAACACACGACATACACTATAACATAGAACATCGGACACGAAGCCGATCTGAAAAATTCCAGTAAATTTACTACGAACACGCTTTATAGGCCAGCTGTGCGTGTAAGCTTGTAATTTACAATAATAACAATAAAAATATAATCAAGTTAGAATCAAGATCGCAGAGAGTGGGTTCCGTGAATTATTAAATACTAATCCAAGACATGTATTATTGGATTACCTATCCAAGACATACAACGCTGAGGTACACAGCGCCATCTAGTTCAAAATTAAGCTGAGGCTATTGCAGTCCACTGCTGGACATAGGCCTCTCGCCACATAGGACATTCTGGAGGCTATATCCATAATCGCCACGCTGGGCAGGCGGGTTGGCGTTCGCAGGGCGTAGCTTCTCGCTCCGGTGACACTGCTGCCCGCCCGTCATCGGCGGTGTGGTGTTTGGCTACGCCTTCTATCGTGATAGTTTTACCGCCACCAGTCGGTTTGCCAGAGCCTCGTTCGTTGTTCGGCAGGATGCACCACGGGCAGGTGAGGATGGCTTCGAGCGAAAAGGTGACAGGTCGCTCCCTTACATCCCCGATGCTGGACAACTGATAAACACACTTACTTAGATAGGTAATTTAAAAAAAGCATATTATAGGTCTCTATATAGCCAATACCCAGACATTGGTTTGTACCCAAACAGACTTACAAACGTCTGTACTGTGCGGTGATCGAACCGACGGTGTTATGGAAATTAAAGTGAATCTTATTACCACATGGTAAACTTTATTACCAGGACCAGTCCCCAAAGGCGGAACCTGTTCTCAATCATGATAACTAAACCTACGCGTATAAGGTAAGAGTTACCTACACACGCAACCCTAAAAATAAGCCTTAAAATGAGATATTATAAATTTACTATAAAAGCTGTAGGATTATAAAATTTATAAGGTATAGTATTTTTATATTATGATACTATTAGACAAAATGAAAAGACGTAAAAAACTTGTATTATGTAAAAGTCTGTCATGTCAGCAGATTAAAAAGGTAATTCTGGTAACGCTTAAATAAAACGAATTAAACGTAATACACTATTTTTAGTTACTTATTTTGAGCAGTTATAATTTTGTACTCTTTATGAGGAACTTCTTGCCTCGCGCATCAGTTTTGTATAACCAACTCTCTGCATCAGTATTTCCGAACAGCTACGACATGGGAGCCTGCCAGAAACGAGCGTACTTCTATTTAAAAGGCCGGTAGCGACCCCAGAACTCGATTTGAGTTGCGGGTGTCCATGGGCGGTGTCGACTGCTTACCATCAGGCATTACATTTGCTCGTCTGCCGCCTCTTGCATAAAAAAAGCAGTTATAAAATAGAAGCCTTACTAGTGACTATTCACAGTAGTCTGTGGACTACTGTGAATAGTCACTAGTCTGGTCAGGTGACTGGGGTCACCTGTCTCTTTTCTCCTGTAGGATAAATGTCTGGGGATCTAGAGGGTAGTCTCTCTAAAGGAGACTTTTATAGGAGAATGTTCTTTTTGTGAATACATAGTATACTTTTGCATTTCATCCTTACCGTCTAGAGCCCTAGAACACGCGACAGGCCCAAGAAACACTGGTAAAAGCGGACATGGCGGAGAACATGCCAAAGCTCGGGCTAAGTGAGGTAGGGCTTAGCGAATCTTCGCTCGAATTGAGCTGTCCGTCCGGGGAAGGACCTCCACCCTATAGAATACCACAGTCAAATGACCTCCGGGTAGTGTTTCTGCTGGTGGGTGGTCTGCTGGTGGTTGGGCCGGCATGGCAGTGGCAACTGACAGGTAACTGACTAGTTATTTGCCAGTTGTCGCAGCGACTTGGGCTGCTCTTTCGCTTTCCACCAGGCGTAAGAAAGCCATTATGTCGAGCTACTATATTAAAAAAAAAGTGAAGTAGAATGAACAAAAAATCGGATCCTGGAACCAGAATTGTTTGCATTCATTTTATAGGTAGTAATTTTATCAGAAAATACCATAAAGATCTGCTCTAGTAATGGCAACACTGATGGACTTAGGCCACAATAGGCCTGCTATTAGGCTTAGTCCTAGTATAGCGGCCTAAGTCCAGCAGTGTATTATAAGAAGAAGCGGCTGATGATAATGTCCAACATCACGGAGTCTATGCAACGCCGCGACACATGCTGAGCATTTTTGTGTCCTATTTGGTAACACACTTTACATGTTTGTATTTTAATGTTATTACAACTTAGTGTTTAGATTTAAGTGTAACTTTGTTACCAAATAAACAAATTTTCTTTCTTCTTTCTAATGAATTACTGTAGTTTCTGATTTAGAGAAACAGGATAACTCCTGTTTCTCTCATTCAGAAACTGGCGATACAGTACAGATGTTTTTTTAAAGTGGCTCGATAAATGGGTTTAGCCGGCAGTTGCCACTGCCATACCGGCCCAACCCTAACCCCCCACGAGCTCCGGACACCCTACTCACCAGCAGAAACACGACCCGAAGGTCATTTGGCTGCGGTATTTTATAGGGTGGAGGTCCTTCCCCGGACGGGCAGCTCAATTCGAGCGAAGATTCGCTATGCCCTACCTCTCTTCCTATACAGGAAACGCCTAGTGAACATACAGCTCTCAATGTTCAAAATGCGATGTTATCACACAATTTGTCCATGTAAACGCACGCACCGTGACCGGCCGGCATCCCGAACAGCTGTCCCGGCGGATCAGCTGATCACGCGCACACGCACAGTACGTGCGTGTACGTGCACGTGCGTACGTGCAAGTGCGTGCGTACGTGTGCGTGCGGCAAAAACTCACTAGTAAAGCCGCTTGTGGTATCCGTTGGTGGCAAAGAGTGTGGAGTACAGAGGGACACTTTAGCTATTCGTAGGTAAGGGAGTTTCGGGGACTAAGGCGATTAACACCTTGCCAAACAACAAAGCTGCATGTTGCGTGGTTGATGTCGGGGGAGCTTATCATCTTTTCGCTCCAAGCCAACCTGACCTGCCCGTGGTGCATCCTGCCGAATGACAAACGAGGCGCTGGCAACGGACTGGTGGCGGTGTAACCATCACAATTGAAGGCGTAGCAAAATAACACAGACCGATGACGGGCAGCAGCGTCACCGAAGCGAGAAGCTACGCCCTGCGATCGCCAACCCGCCTGCCTAGCGTGGTTGTTATGGGTATATCCTCCAGACGGTTACCCTAAGTGGCGAACAATTAGAGAGGTCCATCCAGCAGTGGACTGCAATTGGCTGATGATGAGGATGTTGATGAAACTTAAGAACTATTGTATACCTATGTATTGTGTTTTCGGATCGCTCAAGAGAACTCTTTTCTCACGGTAGGCAGCGGCTAAGCTGTGCCCCTGGCATTGCAAAGTCTATGAGCGGCGGTAACCGTTTAACATCAGACAGGCCGCTTGCTCGTCTGCCAGACACAGTAATAAAAAAGGTATTACCAGTTTTATTAAAATTTCGTATAATTCCTCCTCTTTCAGAACGAAACAAAACTACTATAAAACAAACCTATATTACCCAACTACCTAGTTACATACACCGTCTAATAATATAATAATAATAAAAATTCTTTATTTTTCTTTCAAAATCAATCAGTTAGGTAGGTACATAAAGTTTGATCAGACATAAATTACATGGATTGTGAGAAACTGGTGTCTGAGCTAAGCTTTACTGTGTTACAGAGCACCAGCACTCTCCTCACTCGATGTGGACATGATAAAGATATTATACATAATAACATTCAGGTGGTGACAGAGAAAGAAGAGAAACACTAAATTATATTCTAATCTAAAAGAAAGATGTTGTAATGACGTGTGTGTAATGATGAAATGCGACCAAAGTCTCTTCACAGGTACTTTAGCCGAGTGTATGAAGGCATTTAGTGTTTAGGCACTTCCTACTTACGCAGCGTAAACGTTACCACTCTGCGTGTTCCTCTTTGCCTAGTTATTTTTTCCCTTCCGACCCGTGGGCTCCCCGCCGCTATCCCATACTGATTTCCCCTCGGACACAAACTACCTGACACAGAATCCTTATGGCGACCTGAAGATGCACTCAAAACCGGTAGACGGTCTAATGATCGATGGTTTTACATAAAGACATAGCGCACCTGTTTTTATTGATAAAGTTATAAATAGCTGAGATATTGACTGGCTCGATGGCTCATTTGGTAATGACCTGACTGGCTCCATGGCTCTGCCTACTGAGCCAAGGGTCGTGGGTTCGATTCCCACACAGTGCAAACATTTGTGTTCATAAATCATCTGTTTGTATTGGTCTGGGTGTTTTCTATGTATAATTATGTATTTATTTACAAAAAAAAAGTATTTAAGTAGTTTACCAGTTGTCTAGTACCCATAGTACAAGCTTCGGCTTAGTTTGAGGCTAGGTGGCGATGTGTGGCCTAGCGTGGTATGTCTTGGGTTATTTATTTCTAGCACATACATTTTAATAATTATTACTGTCCTGACCGAATCTTAGCCAGAGTTTGTTTTTAAATTAGCACGTCAAAATGTCTGCGTCCTGCCTGATGTTAAGCAAACGACGAAGTCCAAAAAGTGTAAGCGATCCTCATCACACATGGTTAGTGCAACGCGGATCGATCACACTATGACGGCCTGCATAAGTGCCGCTTCACGCCGTTTATACGCCCAAAGCTATAAGAAGAAGGGAACACGTGTGCTAGAAGAGAGTTCCACACCCTAATGGTTCAGGTAAATTTTCAAGGAGACTAACAAATGCAGGAGATCAAATGATCACACGAATGTCCCGGGTGGGGATCGAACACACGGCCCTTGGTTCAGAAGGCCGGAGTCAATGAGTCAATGGAGTCACCGGGCCAGTCTTTATAATAGCCAAACGCTTTCTCGGGATTTCGTCGGGATGTAAGGGCGGCCTATCATCTTTTCGCTCCAAGCCACCCTTATCTGCCCGTGGTGCATCCTGCCGAATAACAAACGAGGCACTGGCAACGGTATAACCATCACAATTGAAGGCGTAGCCAAATACCACAGACCGGTGACGGGCAGCAGCGTCACCAGACCGAGAAGCTACACCCTACCCAGTGTGGCGATTATGAGTATATCCTCCAGATGTTTGCCCAAATGGTGAACTACTGGAAAGGCCTATGTCCAGCAGTGGACTGCAATAGGCTGATGATGATGGTGATGATGTAACGCTTCCTTAAAAGTAAATAAAGAAAGGTATTATCGAAGCAAACGTATTTTACTTGTAATGCTAATGCAAATAAATTTCAATTTCTACACTACCCCTGCGCTCGGTATTCGGCTGAGCTTTTCTGCAGGCTCGCGTGTCACGTGACCGTATTTTAGAGCCGAGTTGGTGTCGTGTCGTACACAACACTTTTAAGTTCACTGGGCCACCCGGTTCAAAATGGACGACTTGAAATATTGGGGTGAGGGAACTTTGCTTATAGTAATATTGCATTGCAGTTATTATTTAGTGAATAGAATAGAATAGAAAAAGATTTATTGGCAACAAATAGACAACTACAAGGACAGTAAACATATTATAGGCGCGTACAAAACAGTTACACGTTCACATCAACAGAAGCTAAACAAAAGAAAACAATAAAATAAACAAATAAAATGTTTGTCAGTCAGTGTGTAGCCAATCAGGTCCCAGCCTCAGCTCTGTGCAGTTATGTCATCGAGGACACCATAACAGCGCTGGTATCCTGGTGTTGCTACAAGCCACCCTCACCTGGAAGTGGTTCATCCTGCTGAGTAAGAAACGAGGCTCTGGCAACCGACTGGTGGCGGAGCAACCATCACAATTGAAGACGTAGCTAAATACGACAGGTCAATGACGGGCAGCAGCGTCACTGAAGCGAAGAGCTCCGTCTTATGATCGCTAACCCGCCTGCTTAGCGTGGCGACTATGGGTAAACCTCCAGATGTTTTCCCAAAGCGACAAACCTATGTCCAGCAGTGGGCTGCGATAGGTGGATCTTAATGAAACTATGCACTGAGTCCTTCCCATGATCAGAAAATCGGATCCGAAATCTGGGAGTCACACCTGAAACCTTGGCATCTTCCACTTTAGGCTTAGCGCTTTAACCACTGAAGCCATCTTAAATTACCTGAATACGGTATTTAACATGCGCTAACAGAAAAAAGGCGTGGCTCGAAAAAAGGCGTGGCTAAATACCACAGGCCGATGACGGGCAGCAGCGTCATCGGAGCGAGAAGCTTCGCCCTGCGATCGCCAACCCGCCTGCCCAGCGTGGCGATTATGGGTATATCCTCCAGATGTTTGCCCTAAGTGACGAACAACTGGAGAGGCCTATGTCCAGCAGTGGACTGCAATAGACTGATAATGATAATGATGATGTTCACCATATGAATGCTTGTTCTGAGTGGAAATCGAAGGCAGCGTTCACCACCAAATAACCCAAATGAATGACCCCAAGGACCGGTGACTCATTCGGTATTTTTATTTAAATTTTGCAACTTTTTATAAAAATTTTACCATGTAAGTATGATTTTTTTATGCAAGAGGGGGCAGACGAGCATGTGTGATGCCTGCCGCAACTCAAATCTAATTCTCAAATAAATTATGAATGGTATACAAATAAGAAATCTTTATTTATACTTGAACATCATATTTACGTAATTTTAAAACACAGCATGTTATTGTTTCTAAAGATGGTCGGTGATTCTCTGTCACATAGGTATATCTACCTATTACACCATTAACTTAGTCTTACTAACTACCGGATAAAAAACATAACCAGCTATTTGTGGCCAATAAACATTAAAGTTTCGTGCGTCAATAATATGTAACGCCATCTATTATTGCAATTAGGAACCATTTCGTAAATGGGATTCCACGGTAATCAAGTTTGAGCGTGGAAAAAAACGTGGAGGGCAAATGGTGGACTCATTAGATGAGCCTCAGACCGGTCCGATTAGATAATGAGGTCGATTTATAAGGAAACTTGTTAACATTTCGCTGAATAAGTTGGGAAAAATTAACACTTTCGTGTTTGGGGAAACGCCCCTATAAAATCGCGGTACACATTGATGGATTTTCTTAACAATTCACGCTTCAAAATCTTATGTTATGGTACTTATTGGAAAGAGGTCGAGGTGAGGAGAAGTCGGGAATGTTCGATAACATACCTGTGTACAAATGAAACATACCAACCCGCCTTCGAAGCGTGGTGAATGAGGCAAATCCCCCCAAATGAGTTGGTAATTAGGAGAGGCCTATGTCCAGCAGTGGGCATCTACAGGCTGATGATGATAATGATTGGGACCGTCATTTAGGTGATATGACGATTATCCCAAGTCAAGTGCACAATCTTATTCATAACGTTTCTTCTTAAAATAAAAAACTAGTTTTCTACTTCATCAATACTTTATCATCATCAGTCTATTGCAGTCCACTGCTAGATATAGAAATCTCCAGTTGCTCGCCACTCAGGGCAAACACCTGGAGGATTTACCCATAATCACCACGCTGGGCAGGCGGGTAGGCGATTGCAGGACGTAACTTCTCGCTCCGGTAATTTCAATACTTAATACCTTGTTATTCCATACCACACAGAACATTAATAACTAAAATCCTTCATACATACATAGATACTTACTTATGATTTAAACTCAGAACCTCCTTTTTTAGTCGGTTAAAGTACTAAAACCTTCTCCTGAATGTAACAAATACTTTTCTGAAAACCGCATCCAAATAGCTTTAGCCAAACGCGAGATAATCGCGGACAAACATACATACAAACAATCGAACTCAGAACCTCCCTTCTTTTTGAAGTCGGTTAAAAAGAGCAGAAAAGCTATCAAAGGTTAAGGTCTTCTCACAATTATTACAAAAACTCTAATTTATTACGCTTATTATTATTTATAAATAACAAGAAATTAATGATAAACTACAATTTATTAACTGTATCATTATTAAATTTGAAAATATAAACAGGGGTTCGTAGAAAAAGCTTCAGTTCACACCATTAGTGTTAATTAAGACGATTTGATGGTCCATTCAGATAAAACTGTTGCATGTAATACATATAAATGTTAGTATGATGGATTCCCGCCCACAGCTCGGACCATCTCTAGGAGAGTAACTAGTGGTTACGATAAAAAAACGTCTACAAATGTATGCGCAAATGTAGTAAATGTAGACTGGCTCGGTGGCTCAATTGGTAGTAACCTCTGCCTTCTCAGCCAAGAGTCATGGGATAGATTCCCACACATTACAAACTTTTGTGAGCATGAACATGTCTGTTTGTATTGGGTCTCGGTATTTTCTATGTAAATTATGTATTTATTTACAAAAAAAATGTATCTAAGTAAATTTATCAGTTATCTAGTACCCATAGTACAAACTTCAGCTTAGTTTAGGGCTAGATGGCGCTATGTGGCCCAGCGTGGCATGTCTTGGGTTATTTATTTATTATTATTTTATGGAATTTTGTACACCATTGGAAAAGAGACACTGCAGCGATGTTTTTTATCAAATTGGAATAACTCTTAGAATCACTCTTATTTTTTTTTTTGATGGTATGATTAAGGTATGAGAACAACTTTTTGATTAAAGAAAGCTTACATAATCGCGCTTTAATCTCAAATGATTTACAATTTTTAAAACAAATACACACAAAAGCTTTACTTACACAGCACGCGAATGAAAGCTAAATCTACGTAGCTTTTATGAGTTTTTTTTTAACAATAGCATAAAAGTTATGGCCGCTCGAACGAAATGGAGGCGTTACAATAAATATGTTCGCATTTACATTTTACTACGTGTTCCAAGTTAATCGTTTTGCTTTATGTGATTATCAAGATCTGGACTGAGTTTGCTTGTTACAATGTTTTATGGTGTTTTTTAACCTCATAAAAAGGTTTACCATTTCTTTGCGGGCTTATCTTGAGTGATATTTTCTATGATACCTTGCTTTTAGTAAAATTAATTCAGATCGAATCGGAAAATCGATGGCTGATAAAAATTAGAATCACCGCTTTTCCACTTAACCCGTCGGATTCCGTTGACGCTTATATGCGTCGACAATAGATTTTTTTTTTTTTTTATTTATAGTGGCTCGACATAATGGCTTCCCTACGCCTGATGGAAAGCGAAAGAGAAGCCCAAGTCGCTGTGACAACGGGCAAGTAACTGGTCAGTTACTTGTCAGTTGCCACCGCCATGCCGGCCCAACCCTAACCCCCCACGAGCTCCGGAAACCCTACTCACCGGCAGAAACACGACCCAGAGGTCATTTGACTGCGGTATTCTATAGGGTGGAGGTCCTTCCCCGGACGGGCGGCTCAATTCGAGCGTAGATTCGCTATGCCCTACCTCTCTTAAATGTTCTACTGTCTCATTGATCGGTCGAAGATTTAAGGTCGCAAACCTGGACGGCCGCGGCGGCGACTGCGGTGTCATTCATTATAGGTAAAAGATTTTTACTAAGTCGCGCGAGAATGTCTTAGGTTATCCATACTTAATATTATAAATGGGAAAGTGTGTCTGTCTGTCTGTCTGTATGTTTGTCTTTCTTTCACGGAAAAACGGAGCGACGATTTGACGTGATTTTTTAAGTGGAGATAGTTGAAGGGATGGAGAGTAACTTAGGCTACGTTTTGCCCCTTTCTAACCCCCCACTTAACTAATATAGAGGGTGGAAGTTTATATGGAGCATTTACCCCGAAATTAACGCAAGCGAAGCCGCGGGCAAAAGCTAATTAAACTATAACTTTAAGTTTAAATAGAAATAATCTCGTAGCGACACTGTTCAACAGAAGAAAAACATATTTAGGTATCTACATAGGTAGATATTTAAATAGTTAAATCCCCGCTCTGGCCTGAATAGGAGCCAAATAATGCATTACTCGCGGCCCTCTTTTCAATAAATATTCCCAGTTTGGGGACTGACGTCACGCGATGCGCGTAAAATACGCGTAACTAAATAAGATATCATTAATTTTGTACTTTGAGGGTTGTGACAACTAGTATTGTTGCCGTCATGCGCTAGCTAGCGCTGTTGAGTATGTTTTTTAATAATTTACTAGCTACTGACAAGGTGCGCTTTTATTATGCGGCGGTCGTTGGAATCATATTTTTTTATTTATTAGATAGATTAATGCATCATTAATATTAGATATGTATACCGGAAGAAACATTTGGTTTTTATTCTACTAATATTATAATAGTCAGAATTAGTCGTGCGAACCATGGATTTGTAGGCTAGGTATGATTCTTGTTGGACCCGGTAGCGCAAATTTTAGAAACTTGATTTTCTGAATTAGGGAAGTAGGTGTTCTAGGACACGCCCCAGTTTAACAAATCATCTGGCATACATCCGGTCAAAAATTATAATTTGTGCTAATCTCATGCCTTAAAAAACATATTACAGCTTTTCATTGAAATCAGAATTTCAGTAGCTTTTGCGTGAAAGAGTTCGACACATTCATCCATCCAATTTCATCCATTAGAATATTTCGCATGCGAAATTTCGATTATGTATATTAACAGTTAGTTGGAGTGATAATACACTTCACACACCTATCATCTATATTTGTTACACGTGCTAAGCTGGCTAGACCAAAATATAAAGCGTGATATTTTCAATAAAAATTAGCGCAAGCGACCCATGACCTCGCCCAAAACTACGCAGAACAATAAATGACTTTCTTGAGGGTTTTCTTAATAGCGTTTTAAGATTTATACGGCGAGTGGAAATACCAACCATGTAAATGTAACGAATGGTCCTGCTTTGATTAATATGACGGGGGAAATGTAGAAATTATAATCGGAAAGTGGCCGAAAATCTGCGGGTCAATTTGTTAGGTTGGTACTTTGAAACGTGACTTGTGGCGAGTAATTAATGGTGTTGGTTTGTTGTGTGAAAGGGGCACTGTATAGCTAGTACAATTACTGGGTGATGAGAGGAGAGGTAATTGAGAGGGAATACGGGACCGGCACATAAACTTTTCGCTTCAAGCCAACCTCACCTGCCCGTGGTACAT
This sequence comes from Conogethes punctiferalis, assembly GCA_031163375.1. Classification (NCBI taxonomy): domain Eukaryota; kingdom Metazoa; phylum Arthropoda; class Insecta; order Lepidoptera; family Crambidae; genus Conogethes; species Conogethes punctiferalis. The sequence continues at coordinate 832,244 of CM062094.1, forward strand.
CCTGCCGAATACCAAACGAGGTGCTGGCAACCAATTGGTGGAGCCAGCATCATCATCATCTATCACAGTCCACTGCTGGACATAGGCCTCTCCAGTTGTTCGCCACAGGGCAAATATCTGGAGGATATACCCATAATCGCCACGCTGGGCAGGCGGGTTGGCGATCGCATTGCGTAGCTTCTCGCTCCGGTGACGCCGCAGCCCGTCATCGGTCTGTGGTATTTAGCTACGCCGTCAGCTGTGATGGTTATACCGCCACCAGTCGGTTGCCAGCGCCTCGTTTGTTATTCGGCAGGATGCACCATGGGCAGGTGAGGTTGGCTTGGAGCGAAATGATGATAGGCCGCTCCCTTACATCCCCATCAAAAGCCAGGGTCACTACCAATTGAGCCACCGAGCCAGTCAAAAAGGTAATTCTCAAGCTTGAACCGTCACAAACAAAACAAACAAATGGACAAGTAAGTCTGTCGAAACTTTCAATAAGCTATGCATTAATAGGTATTAAAGCTAAAAGGCCGTATTCCTCTCCATTTCAATCTTGCATCGGCTGCCGTGACGTCACCGAAGACCGATGACGCCATCCATCACACATTGAACCTTTAGCCGAGGGACGAAACGACGCCGGAATGGAATAATCCCTTCCATTGTACCTATTGGGACCTGTATTTTATTAACATCACAGTATAAACTTATAGAAATTTTACTAAACTGTAGATAGATAAAAAAACATTTGACATTGCGACACACATACACATACAAAAGATAAGTACATACAACAAACGGCTACACAGTTTGATCTGAATCAGGTAGTAGTTTCATAGGCTCTCCACCCATTTAGAAAGAATATTTGTAATATAAAAAACCATGACTTATTGATATTTTGTTATAGGTATATCCTCCAGATATTTGCCCTAAATGGCGAACAACTGGAGAGGCCTATGTCCTGCAGTGGACTGCAATAGTCTGATGATGATGATGTGTATATCAAACTACTGACACTTGTCATTATCATCATCAGAGGCCTGCAAACATCCACTGCTGAACATAGGCCTCTAATTACAATTGGATCTGAGTGGGAAACGCCAAGCGTGGTGATTAAGGCAAATCCTAAAAAAAACGGGTTGACGGCAGTAGGTAGGCTTTAAGAGAGGTATGGCATAGCGAATGTTCGCTCGAATTGAGCCGCCCGTCCGGGGAAGGACCTCCACCCTATAGAATACCGTAGTCAAATGACCTCTGGGTCGTGTTTCTGCCGGTGAGTAGGGTTTCCGGAGCTCGTGGGGGGTTAGGGTTGGGCCGACATGGCGGTGGCAACTGACAGGTAACTGACCAGTTACTTGCCCGTTGTCACAGCGACTTGGGCTTCTCTTTCGCTTTCCGTGGGGCGTAGGGAAGCCATTATGTCGAGCCACAATAAAAAAAAAAGTAGGCTTCACTTGTACCCAGTTAAACGCTTCTACCCGTTTCCTTATATTCCCTTAGTGGTCTACGACATCCATGGGGTGAGATAGGGTGGTCCTAAACTAAATTCAAAAACCACACGGAAAATCAGTTACCATTAAGAAAATAAACATAATCTTGGCTTTCTCACAATTGGGAATCAAAACTGGATTTCTCCCTATTTGCACTTCCCCTGCTTCAATAACGACGTCGTATTCACAGAGAGTATTAATAAGTATCTTGCGACCCTCCCGCTTCCCTCTTTTGTGGAGGGACTCGAAAGCCAAAGCGCCTTATTTGTTAGGCGTGAAATGTATCAATGGCGGACTTAGTTCGCGCCAAACTTTTTATTGCACATTCCGTTGTACGTAGTCTTAGAATGTATTGTGAGTAATTCGAGTGACGATTCCACTTTTCGAGTCATTAGGTTTCCGTCTGAAGCTTAGGTCAAATCAAATCCATAAAGCTTCATTTGCATACTTATAATTAAAAAAAAAACATGATCATACCAGCTATTTGGTCACGGACTAATGGTTTAATTAGTCTGTACGTTATTTCATCAACCGTTTCTGCCCTCAAACCATGCCTCACCTTACATCCTGCCAGACATGCCCTTTCTGCTGCACACGGGATGAGCTCATGTTGGTCACAGGGTGAATTTATTTAGATTGCCATCGCCCTGCTAAGAAGAAGTTCAGCCTGCAAGTGACCACTGCTGGACGTCGGCCTCCCAAAATGACAATTGTCATATGCGGGGATTTCCCGTAGTCACCACGAGTGGCTGGCGAGTTAGTGATCACAGTAGGTGTTAAGGGTGTTTTAGAATACCCTCCCTTTACGTATCATCCCATACTCCCAGAACCAGGGACTATCTTCAAGTACTGAGTAATTGTATGTACAATAATTGTACCGAGGTAAACGATGCTGCCCGTTTCTTGATATTTCCTTAGTCACCTTCAACTTACTCAGTACTTGAAGATAGTACCTGGTTCTGGGAGTATGGGACGATACGTAAAGGGAAGGTATCTTCTAAAACACCCAGTCCCAAAACAATTCAGAAAAAGATCATTTCCTACACTAACACAACCAGACAATCAAAGCCGAAAGCTTCAGTTCATCTGCACTTTAGGATTAATGCTCTAGGGTTCTCTCACGTAAGAAATATTCCACACCATAACACCAACTTCCTGACTCCAGAGCTGCTCCTAAGTAATTTCTTGACAGAAAAACCCAAGCACCATTATTTGACATGACCCGGAATTCAATCCCGAATTATAAACATATGTAGGTATAACTAGCTTTGCCAGCGGCATCGCACGCGTGGATATCGGATTTAAAAAATAACGGACTTCCATAAATTGGCGTCTACATTTAAATTAGACCTCTAGTAATGTATTAGTGAAAACCGCATTCAATTCCATGCAGTAGTTTTCACATGATGTGCGATCAAACATGCAGATAAAAATTTCTCCCCTTTTCCCAATACTTCCCGCCACTACTCTGCTCCTATTGATTCTAGCGTGATGAAAAGTACACTATAACCTGCCCAGGAGTATGAAGAATAATCGTACCAGGTTTCGTTAAAATCCGTCCAGTAGTTTTTATTCTATAACGAACATACAGACAGACAGACAAAAATTTTACTGATTGCATTTTTAGCATCAGTATCGAACACTAATCACCCCCTCATAGTTATTTTGAAAATATATTTCATGTACAGAATTGACCTCTCTACAGATTTATTATAAGTATAGATAATGGTACCGACGGTAATCCTCCTTTATGACACGAGGCTATGTGAACCGCTAAGTTATGGACACGCAGCGGATATTGCCGAATGTGGCCAATAGCTGATTTCCGCTTTCCGATCGCAATAATATCGCACTATCGATTCGTCAGTTTGTTTGCGTATTACGCAACCGTTGATAGGAATGTATATCTAGATTTTTGTAAGTACATATCTGTATATGTAAAGTATAATTATATGTTTGTCATAGTGTACAAATGACAAATCATCATTATCAGCCTATCGCAGTCCACTGCTGGACATAGAACTCACAAGTTGTTCGCCACTTTGGGCAAACCAATAAATGATGACTTTCGCACTGTTTAACTTCTTGTTATACTTTGTGTTAAATTTAATGATGAAATATGATAAAAATTATAATAAAATGGCATTGAAAAAAGTAGTCGTTTCTGCCGGTTCTTTTCGATAGATGCTATATCCCGAATCCGGTGGTAGTGTTATTCATTTTAACTTACTGTTTTGACGATTATAAGTGCTTGTTTCAAATCTATAAGACTAAGAGATCCCACAGACTTTCTATCGGCTGATAGTTTGGTCGGGCTCATAATCAGTATGAAAATCCGTCGGTTGGTAGGGTTGCCGGAGCTCGTGGGGGGTTGGGGTTGGCATGGCGGTGGCAACTGACAGGTAACTGACCAGTTACTTGCCCGTTATCACAGCGACTTGGGCTTCTCTTTCGCTTTCCATTAGGCGTAGGGAAGCCATTATGTCGAGCTACTATAAAAAAAAAAATTACTTAATAGATATTTTTGACCTTTAACTTTAACTTTGATCCTCAGCAGTGAGCGACCTAAGAGTGAAACGCCCCAAAGACACGATCGTACAACTTTTTAAACTTACATACTTATAAAGTGTTTTCATACAATGTTATCATCTTACGATCTGACACTAACGCATGATATAAGAAGACTAGTGCGCAGAATAATAGGCTGAATAAATAAAGTGTAACTAGGGTGTATTTATTATGTTGTGTGGAGTCACGTACCTAACTTATGATATTGATGGTAAAGTATTCGCGTTGTAGCATATCTTAGAGATACCTTACTGCCTGCTGTGGCAGCGGATAACGTTTCTCTTCGACGAGTGAGCAATAAAGCTTGAAATAATGAGATTTTAGATATACATGTAAGGGATGTAAGGGACCTATCATCATTTCGAAGCCACCCTCACCTGCCCGTGGTGCATCCTGCCGAATGAGGCTCTGGCAAGCGACTGGTGGCGGTATAACCGTCACAATTGAAAATGTAGCTTAATACCACAGGCGGGAAGTAGCGACAGCGGAGCGAGGAGCTACACCTTGCGATACCAACTCGCCTGCCCAGAGTGGTGACTATGGGTATATCCTCCAGAAGTTTGCCTTAGGTGGCGAACAACTGGAGAGGCCTATGTCCAGCAGTGGACTGCAATAGGCTGATCATCAGCCAAATGTGATGTATTCAAAAAGTCTGGCGTTCACTCAGACGCCACCTAGCGGAATCTAGCTGAACATAGTTCCAGTGTAGGTAAGAATACTGTTTTTAGGGTTCCGTAGCCAAAATGGCAAAAACGGGACCCTTATAGATTTTTATAGTAGCTCGACATAATAGCTTCCCTACGCCTGATGGAAAACGAAAGAGAAGCCCATGTCGCTGTGGCAACTGGCAAGTAACTGGTCAACTACCTGTCAGCTGCCACCGCCACGCCGGCCTAACCCTAAACTACCTACGCCTTCAATTGTGGTGGTTATACCGCCACCAGTCGGTTGCCAGCGCCTCGTTCCTTATTCAGCAGGATGCACCACGGGCAGGTAAGGTTGGCTTGGAGCGAAAAGATGATGGGTCGCTCCCTTACATCCCAATTATTATAAAAACACCTCTAAACCCACAAATCCCAGCATTCCTTCACTTACCCCCGTTCCATGCTATCAATAACGTCGTTTTCATTAATTCGCGTTTGACTTATTGTGTGTCCTCTTAAATTTTTGGGGCCTTGGTCGTAAGTCATTTTTAATTGCCCCATACATCAGGGGACAATGCAGCGGTTGTAGGCCTAAAGACAATGGTGCCGCGAGACAATTAGAAGATTTAGATGAGTTTATGGCTATTTGTTATGGTTTTTACTCTCAATTTACGCGTAAATATTTATAATATATTGGCTTTTTGGGCCAATAGGTATTGGTTTTCTGAGACGAAGGGGAGTTGCAGAGGAAATACACGTTTTGCGGATTTGAAATAAGAAAAAAATACTTTTAGACATAAGACGTAAGCCCGTACATAGAGATAGCATTTCCTAAAAATAAAGAGTCACCTTGTGATATTCATTTTCAAGTTAGAGTAGAATAGAACAAAAAAAATATACCTACTTTGGCGGTACTCGATATGGGTAGATAATACTCGTAAAATTATCTAGAAATTAAAGTAAATATCACATCAATTTATGACAGCTCTTGCGTCAAGGCGTCTCTTAGAACACCTAGAACTAGAAAAGTTCATTTCCTATACTAACCCAACCCGGAAATTGAACCTGGAAACTTCCGATCGCGCTTTGGGCATAACAATTGCGCCACCGAGGCTGAGTAAAAGTATAACAAATGGTGTAACATTAACAAAACGACTGAGTGCTTTGACCTCTGTCCCATAGAGAGAAAGAGGGGTTTACATCACACGTGTGACAGAAAGAGTAGGTACCTATTCAATGTTGTTACCCTTTTTTATATAATAACATTAAATACGTAGGGTAATAACTCTTATTAATCTTGGGAGAACGAGAAGAAAACGCATGAGTAGCAGCAATAATCTTTGAACGTATATTTTTTTTTTTTTTTTAAAGGTACAAGGTATACAGCTTTGGACCATACAATTATATTGTTAAAACTACAACACCACCACATAACAAAATAATTCAGTACTTATCTAATTTAAGTATCTATTACATGGTCACTATACCTATTTTCTTTAAAAAATTATAAAGTTTCACTTTACACAAACTTTTAGTAAACATATAGGCTGGCATATCTGCGGTTTTTAAGTAAATAATTTTAACTAAATTAGCAGCCACTGCTTCTCTGATAAAATGATACCTTACATCAATATGTTTACTTCTCCGGTGATACATGCAATTTTCTGAAAGCTTCTGTGCACTTTGGTTATCATTGTACAATGCTATTGGTTTACATTCTCTTTCAATAAGTTCAGTACATAAGTTTTTTAAGAAAATTGCTTCTTTACTGGCCTCACAGACAGCCATATATTCAGCCTCTGTGCTAGACAAGGCTACCGTTTGTTGCTTCCTACTCTCATGAGATATTACACTTCCAGCATAAACAAAACAGTATCCTGTATAAGACTTTCTATCTACAACATCTGAGGCCCAATCAGCATCTACATAACCTACAATATCAGAGTTATTTTTAACATACAACAGACCAACGCTCTTTGTACAATTTAAGTATTTCAAAACTCTCTTTGCATGTTTCCAATGTACTTCGCTATTACAATTATTAAATTGGCTCAAGTAGCTTACACAATAGGATATATCTGGCCTAGTAAGAACCGAAAGGTACATTAAACTTCCTATTAGTTGTTGGTAAGGATACTTTGAATTTACACTATTACATTTCTCAAGCTTCAGATTGACTTCCATGGGTGTATCAATATTCTTACAATGTTCCATATTAAATTTACATAACAATTTGTCTATAAAATGTTCCTGACTGATAAAAATTTTATCCTTTTCAATTTTGACATTCATACCTAAACATTGTTTCAACTGACCTAAGTCTTTCAATTTAAATCTATTACTCAATTCATTCTTTAGAAATTGTACTTCATCATGACAATTTGAGAAAATGAAAAAATCATCAACGAACAGGGCAACAAAAGTTTTTAAATTACCTGATGACTTTATAAATAAACATGGTTCATACATAGATTTCTTGTAACCTATGGCCTGTAAACAGTCGTCTACTTTCACATACCACGCCCTAGCCGACTGTTTGAGGCCATATATTGCCTTATTTAACTTTAAAACTGTATGTATGTATGTATGTATGTATTCCGCACCACACCCAGCCAGGACACAGTGCCTGATCCGGTCAAACCGGCACACCGGGGGACGCGATCTTTTGTTAGGAGAGACACGCTCTGGGATGGGATAGGACAGTCGGAAAGCCGTAGCCGGCCGACCACAACCAGCCTGGTATACACCATTAGAACCAGTATAGGAATGTAGGTATAGATGGGTAGATCTATAGGGAATGAGCGTTGATGAGGTGGTGGGCTTCTGGCCTTTGATGCTAGTTTCCATGGAGTTGCTTTTGCGGGGGATCTTCTGTTTTCCACGATGAGGTCTCGCAATTGGTTTCTTCCTTCTCAAATATTATAGTACTTTGGTTACTGGATTTTTTCGGATTTTCATTGTTCAGCATGTTCTTATCTTCTCGGGGTGGAATCCAGCAGGGGTTAGTAATTGCTCTCTAATTGAATTCTTATTTGGAATTTGTTTCACTTTGCGTTGCGTCTGTGTATAACATTTGTCGCGTTCTATTTGTTGCTTAATCACGTTATTCTTTCTCGTCGTATTGCAATGGTAGCCGGGGTCGTATGAATGAATAGTTCCAAGTGAACGTTGGTTTACCGAATTATATTTGATGGTTGCATGGAGTAGGTAGGCGTTGGTGTCATAGCACATGCCCACAAGTAGTTTCCTTTTTAGTTTTAGTTGTCCTTGGAGAAATTGGCTGGCTATTAGGTTTTCTAGTGGGTTTTTAATTATTCAATAATCTCAAAGTTCATATCTCCTCAAGGCGGAGATGTTTTCTTAGTATTGGCGGTGTCTGTCATAAAGCTTCAGTTTCTGTGAGTGAACATTTCTTTTGAATTCTTAGTAGATTCCTATCATTGCAGCAGCCGATGTGGGTTCTTATTAGAATCCTCTTGGGTTAATTAGTTTTGTAGTTCCGATCGTTTGTTTCAATAATAATAATTATTCATAAGATTTTTTCTTGATCCAAGTCATGGTCGTCTGTTGAGCGATATGATGCGAAGGCGGCTACTTCTAGACATTTGGTTTCGCCGTCCGAGCGTGGAATACCTACTAGCGCAAATTTTGAAGGCAGGCGCCTTAGGTGTTGAGGCTTGTGTAGATTGTTGGCGTATGTTTTCAGTGCGGTCCTTTCTTTGTTGTTAATTTTCATGACCATTAAAGGTTACAGGAACCCGTAATGAGTACAAGTGTCTCCAGTATGTTTCTTTGTTCTTTTCGTCCCGCTTTGTGAGTTGTGTTGTTTCTTTTTTATATCTCTTCTTGGAGGTATTGCCTTTGTGGTATGAATTAGGTACTTTTGTCGAATAGATACTGTCTGTACTTCTTTTGAACTCGTTCGTTATTTACGATTTGAATTGGTACTCGTCATAATTTCTTGATTGTTTCTTCGCAGATTGTGAGATTTCGTTATGTAGAGATTTTTTTCCAGTGGGTGATCAATAGTGTACCTATGTAGGGTTTTGCTGCAGCTATTTTATTTTAGTACCACGGGTTCCCTTGATTTGTGATCAATATAAACTTCGGATATTATGTGGCATTGTTTTGTTGTTTTCTTCAGCAAGTCGGATGACAGAAAGCAGGTTTTCTTACTGTGGCAAATTCTGTTTTGGAGTGAGGCTCTTCGTTTACTTATTTATAATATCAGTAGCTTGTATCCTAGGATGTTGATAGTTTTTGACATCCTGTGCTGTCTTTTAATAGGCAAATGTTACGGTACTGGTTCTGAAATAGAGCTTAACCTAGATTATGTTTGTAGTATTCCCTAGATTGTACGATTAATACTCGTAGTATTACATTAATACTCGTAGTAAAAATATAAGATAATACGATTATTTACTACAGTAAAATGATAAGATACATCTTAGGATGGCTATCATTCGTTTAGATGGCATTTAGATATACAACAGATACATTTAAATGATTACCAAGTGTTATCCATTCCAAAGGAATACAAGTAGATAATTTGGTAGGTATTGGCTGCAGATGTGACAACTTTCCTATGACGTTTTGTGTTAAGTTTTTGTTTCTGTTGTAATCGTTAGAGTCGATATCTGTCTGTACTGCAACAAAAAAGGGTCTCGAGCAGGTAGTCTTCAATTGTTTTAAGTGTCGGACAGTTTTGGGCAATCTGTCTTGTTATTTTATGGGTGCCAAATGTTCTGTTGACCCTTGCGTTGGGCCCCTTACTTTGTTGTTGCCATAATTATGTGGCGTTGGAAGATGGTTTTCCCAGCGAGCAAACTGTCGGTAGCAAATCTATCTAAGTTGAGAAAAGGATGTATGTCGCATGCATGTTTCTATTTATTTTCGGGACTCGCGATTCGGGTGTTACCAGTACCTGAATCGCGAATGACCCGCTATTTGGCTGGGTATGTAATTGAAGTGAGTTGCCAACTTGCAGAAACTCGGCATTGAGTGGGGTAAACACTGAGTATTTGGGTTCGACAAACCGGACCAAGCCCTCGACGGAGCCTAATGATCACAATCAGATGTTCTTAAAAAAGTACGGAGATAGTGGAATGGCCTCACCGGGATTGTAGTATTGTACTTAGCGCCGCTTAATAGGAACTGCTGATTCTTCGTCTCGTGCGCTGCTTGCTAGGTTAACTTAGTGTTACTAGGTAACTTCCGGCAATTAGCCAGATATGTTTCGCCGGGGTATAGGTAGAACTTCAAGATAGACTGTGGCGCTTGGTAAATACACACTAATTTATACACAGATACGGTCCTTTTTCACCAGGGAACATGGGATAATTATTAGCGCGCCTGAATGCATTATTGATTTTACCGAACACTTAAGTTTCACAAGCACTAATTACTTAAACATTAGATAAATTTAACTTTTATAGGATTATATATTTTGAATTTAAAAGACACTGAATTTAATATACACTTTATAATCACAATGTAGCCACATATTTTGAGCAAATATAACAAGTTGCTCAAGTTAATAAATGCCCGGGAACCCGACATCTGCGTCGGCGCAGACAATAGAAGCCGAGACGACCGCCGCACGTGTGCGCGTCCGCTCACCATGAAGGATCGCAAAGGACCCTGCCTTATTTAACTTTAAAACTTTATTAAAATTCTTTTCACATTTTAAATTCTGAGGCAACTGCATGTAAACATTTTCATCTAGATGGCCATCGAGGAAAGCTGTGGTTACATCAAAATGGGTAATATTTAAATTTAAATTGACACTAATAGCAAACAATAGTTTCAGTGTAGAGTATTTAAGGACAGGCGAAAAAGTCTCTTTATAGTCTATTCCGTGTCGTTGAGTAAAGCCTTTAGCAACTAACCTTGCTCTATATCTCACTGAGCTATCACTATTTAATTTCTTTTTATATACCCACTTGCACTGCACCACTTTCATATCACTCGGTTTGACGACGAGCTCCCATGCCTCGTTGTCATGGAAAGACTGTAACTCTTCCTCCATTGCTCTGAGCCATTCTTCACGCTCAGGGCCTGCCATCGCCTCTTCATATGTGAGACTATCATCACACGCTTCTAGATCCTCGGTCACACATACATTGCTGTACCCATACCTCTGAGGTGGCCTCCGGTCACGCTTCTGCGATTGGATATTTTCGGCTTGGCCAATATTACTCAGTTCCTCAGTGGACACACTGTCACAAAACTCATCACTGGAACTAGTGGTATCATCTGGTACGTATGTGGTATCTGCCTGATCTAATACAGAATCTTCGGTTGATGTGTCAATGACGCTGGGACTGATATCATGCATATTTTTCTCTTCCACAACTGCTTGTATTGTATCAGGGGCTGTGGTGGACTCCATAATAATAACATCACGGCTTGTGGTTATGTTCTTTGTCCTAGGATTATATAGCCTATAACCTTTTGTATTTTCTGCATATCCAACAAGAATCAATTTTTCTGCTTTCTTGTCCCACTTGGTTCTTTTAATTTTTGGGATGTGGGCCATTGCTGTACTGCCAAAAACACGGACATGACTGAGATCTGGCTTTCTCCCAGTCCAGAGCTCGTAAGGTGTTTTGGACAAGCTTGATGCCACACTTCTGTTTCGCAGGTATACGGTTGTATTCACGGCTTCAGCCCAAAAGCTTTTATCCATATTATTGTCAAATAAAAGACACCGGGCCCTTTCCACCACAGTTCTGTTCAAGCGCTCACACAGGCCATTTTGCTCAGGTGTGTGTGGGTTTGTCTTTTGATGCACAATTCCCTCTTGTTTTAGAAAATTCTCGAATTCTTTCGAACAAAATTCACCACCATTATCTGTTCTCAGTATTTTTATGCTCTTTTCTACCTGTTTCTCTACTAAAACTTTAAATTCTTTAAAGCATCTTAAAGCTTCATTCTTTGACTTTAGAAAATACACGAATGCCATCTTGCTGTAGTCGTCAATAAAAAGAAGAAAATACCTTGACAATCCTTTCGAGACAGTTTCCATGGGGCCACATACATCTGCATGCACCAACTCCAATACATTCTCACATCTGGTACCTTTATGTGTGAATGGCAGTCTCGCTAGCTTCCCCTCACAACAGGTGATACACTTGGATTTGTCAATTTCAACTTTTTCTGGTATGTTGATACCCACTACAGCACCATTCTTCATTGTGTTCAGATCTCTACTGTTTATATGGCCTAGTCTCCGATGCCACAACATAGCAGCGGTAAAAGCTGACCCTGCCTTCACACTATCTTGTTTTATGTTTAACTTGTACACTCCGTTCACTAGGTATGCTGTTGCAACCAATATATTACTTTGGTTATATATTTTGCAAACACCTTTCTGGAATGTAACTCTGTTTCCATTCTTGATAAGTTCGCTCACAGACAATAGATTTGTTGTGAGATCAGGAATACATAAAACATTTTTCACAGTAATCTTGTATTCTGAACTATCCACAACGGTTGTTAACTGTGTTGTTCCTGAGCATAACACTGGTACTGTCGTTCTATTTGCCACTACAATGCTCTTCATTTCCGGGTTGTAAGATGCATTTTCTAAACATTTTTCATCGGTGATCATATGCGCACTGGCTCCTGAATCAATATACCAATCTAATTTGCTATAATTCGAGTTCATGAAAAACGCACTGAACACTGCACTGGGTTTTTCTTTACCATCATAATTGCATTGGTTTTTGTAGTGTCCGGTTTGTTTACATTTATAGCATCGTATCGTTTTGACATGTTTGACAGCTTTCGATTTGACGTTTGCTTTTGACGTTTCACTAGGTTGCGAGCGGCGCTGCCAACCTTTCGACAAAAATGCACTAGTCTCTGGTCCATTAGTACCAACCTCGGCGCTCATATCTAAAAGCTTCGCTTTAATGGCGTCCGTACTAACCGCCATTCCTGAATGCTCTATAGCCATTATCATTGGGCTAAATTTTTCAGTTAATCCTGCCAATAATAAGCATCCAACCCATTCGTCTGTAATCTGAAAACCTGTCCCTCGTAATTTGTGAGCAGTATCCACAATTTGCGTAACATATGAAGTCATGGATTCACTATCTTCAAGTCGAATTGATATTAAATATCGTAGTAAACTGATTTTTCTTTGAAATCCAGAATCGTCAAATAACGTTTTCAGTCGCGCCCATACTTCTTGCACGGTGTTCTCATTTTTGATATGCACGTATAAACTTGAGTCAATAGTCATAATTAACTTGGCTTTAGCTTTCTTTGCGTCAGCCTCCGGGATTTCTTCCGCGCTTTTCTTGTTATTTATGTCCACGCCTTCCAAAATGAGAAAGTTTTCTGCGGCAAACGCCCACTCATCATAGTTTTCCCGACCTTTTAATTTGGGAACGTTGACGATGTAACTACCGGCCATTTTTCAAACGACGACACAGCACAATTTACTATTTCTCGACAAAAGTCCAATTTCGAGTAAGATAGCACAAAAAACACACTGAGTCTTTTATTAGGGTTTTCACAGTCCGAATTTATATTGATTTCGCGATATCTGGGCCCATAACCTCTTATTAATCTTGGGAGAACGAGAAGAAAACGCATGAGTAGCAGCAATAATCTTTGAACGTATATTTTTTTTTTTTTTTAAAGGTACAAGGTATACAGCTTTGGACCATACAATTATATTGTTAAAACTACAACAATAACAACCCCTTCACCCATTGTTGAGACACCACGGAGTAGTGCTAGTAAGTGCCAACTAAGGTTTGGCTAATTGTTATTGGGTGTTTTTGTCAAGAAACTACTTAATAGCAGCCCTGAATATATCCTAAAATATTGACTCTATACCAATGTGGCTTAAGCGCTTGATTCTTGAAAATCGGAATCAACGAACCGATTAGTCACAAAATCTCCGCCCACAGACACCCGCAACTCAAATCAAGACTTGGGGTCGCTGCCGGCCTTTTAAATATGAATACGCTCGTTTCTTGAAGGTTCCCAAGTCGTAGCTGTTCGGAAAGACTGTCCCAGTCATCATCATCAGCCTATTACAGTCCACTGCTGGACATAGGCCTCTTCAGTTGTTCGCCACTTAGGGCAAACTTCTGGAGGATATACCCGTAATCGCCACGCTGGGCAGGCGGGTTGGCGATCGCAGGGCGTAGCTTCTTGCTCCGGTGACGCTGCTGCCCGTCATCGGCGTGTGGTATTTAGCTACGCCTTCTATCGTGATGTTTTTACCGCCACCAGTCGGTTTGCCAGAGCCTCGTTTGTTGTTCGGCAGGATGCACCACGGGCAGGTGAGGATGGCTTGGAGCGAAAAGGTGATAGGTCGCTCCCTTACATCCCTGTGTGTACTCCCTTACATACTGTCCCAGTGTGGGCATTTAATTGTAAATCCTGTACTAGGGTATAAATAAATGAATTAGACCACTGGCCTACGACCAAAACAATAAAAAGTCATTCACGGTCCTCTCAGTCCCACATGTAACTAGATCTGTGTTTGGTCCCAATGTGTTGGTAAGCTGTTATGAGTAAGTGTGTTTCAGTACCGAACGAGACATGTGGCTGATAAAATAGGTCGGGCAAAGAAAATTTAAGATCACAGGTTTTTATAGTGGCACAGTATGCTGTGAGATGTAAGGGAGCGGCCTATCATCTTTTCGCTACAAGCCAACCTCACCTCTACGTAGTGTTTCCTGCCGAATAACAACTGCTGTCCCACGAGTGGAGAGACCTGCTCGCTCACCGAGCTAATGTCCGTGACCCAGTGCGGTCGGGGTGGCGGAGCACTGGGCACAGCGTGTTTGATTTCGATTTTCCATCGAAACGCAAAGAAGATCAAACGAGGCGCTGGTAACAGACTGGTGGCGGTGTAACTATTACAATTGAAGGCGTAGCTAAATAGCACAGACCAAGGACGGGCAGCAGCGTCACCGGAGCGAGAAGCTACGCCCTGCGATCGCTAACCCTAGCCATCGTGGCGATAATGGGTATACCTATCCTCCAGGTGTTTTTCCTAAGTGGCGAACAACTGGAGAGGCATATATCCAGCAGTGGACTGCAATAGGCTGATGATGATGATAATGGAGGTCTTCCACGGTGCGTTTTGCGCTCAATTTTCTGCTTCGTGCAACCGGTCTTTGGAATCAGCTTCCCGCTGCAATTTTTCCGAGTGGATATGATTTAGGGACATTCAAAAAGCGAGCCTATAGATTTCTCAAAGGCCGGCAACGCACCTGTGACTCCCCTGGTGTTGCGGTGTCTATGGGCTGAAGTGATCACTTACCATCAGGTGACTTTCAGGGCCGTTTGCCCCCTCTTCCATAAAAAAAATGCATGTTTATGACACCAAAAACGTAAACGACTGTCCACACATACACATTTAATTAAAAGGCGTTTGGAAAAAAACTGCCAAGTTGTATTTCTTCGGCTCACTATTATCCTTTGTCTTATACCCGTAAATTGTATAAAAAGCTCCTAATTACTTCACTTTGAATTATATTAATTAAATTTATTAACCACGTCTCGCATTCAAAGAGAAATTCCTTTTTAAACTATAACCCTTTCGTTTTTACATTTAAAATTCAGCTTTATTCTGAAGGATTAAAGATCTATATGTTTTTATTGGTTGTGTTAGCACTTAGTGGAAAGTCTAGGTTTATTTTAAAAAGTCTAACGTTCTAGCAGGTGCAGTCTATCTAGATTGAGGGCTAGTTATAAATAAGTAATTGACAGGTGATGTGGTAGAAGCAAAGATTAGCGCTTATTACTAGAATGTTTGTTCTAAGGTCCACTTTGAAAGTAAATATAGCATGCATAGATAGTAAAGATAGCATTTTAAGAGAGGTAGGGCATAGCGAATATTCGCTCGAATTGAGCCGCCCGTCCGGGGAAGGACCTCCACCCTATAGAATACCGCAGTCAAATGACCTCTGGGTCGTGTTTCTGCCGGTGAGTAGGGTTTCCGGAGCTCGTGGGGGGTTAGGGTTGGGCCGGCATGGCGGTGGCAGCTGACAGGCAACTGACCAGTTACTTGCTCGTTGTCACAGCGACTTGGGCTTCTCTTTAGCTTTCCATCAGGCGTACGGAGCTATTATGCCGAGTTATTATAAAACAACATATTAGGCCTGACTATGAATCCCCTGAAAATTCACTTCAACCACATTTTGAAATGAGGTTTTCCTTGCACTATCAATCGCCCGGTAAATTTTGTAACTTAGGCTATTTCATAACATCCGGTTATAAACTGGGATGTATCGCAGCGAGGGACCTATCATCTTGTCGCTTCAAGTCGATCTCAACTGCCTGTGATGCATCCTGGAGAATAAAATATATTGCCATTGTAAAAAGCAATCTTTTTTTCTTTTCAGTAGTACTACATTCTGAATAGGGAATATGCATGACTTTTTTTATGGATTTATTGAGATCTTTTGTCTTCCAGATACATAAATATCGAAGAATTTTTAAACTATCTTTTCTATTAAGCGAGTTATAAAGCGTTAAAGTTATTGATTAGACAGAGAGATCCGATGCGGTAGTTGACGTCACGTACCGTAAGCGCCGTACTAACTCCATAGAAAAATCTGTTTCGCGAGAGAGAGACGGATATAATTCACTTTCAATGACTGTATCTCGCCCATTTTTCAACCAATTTTGATTTTGTTTTCACTGTTCGTAGTAGATTTTGATCTATTTTACGATAAATTAGTAAATACCTGAAACTATTTTTCATGCATATTCCCTATTCGGTATACTAGATGATTTTCAACTGTATTTTACGATGTATAAGTACGAGGTCTCAAGTCTATATGAATAAGGATACTTCGAGTTTCAGTTTGATGTATTATTCTAAATGCCAAACCCTTTAAAACAACAATGTAAGTAAGTGCAACAGTAAAAGTAAATATCAAGTGAGATAAAATAGTTCAGATATCGATTCGTTATTTAATTTTAATCTTGTCAAGCTGATTGTACCACGAGTATTTCTTCACTTGACATATTAAGTAAGTGTTGAACAAATGAAATGCAAATTTTTTCAACTAAATACACACACGTATATTATGTCGCAGGACAATTGAAAAGATCGGATTTTCGTAAAAATCCTACGGGAATTGCACAAGACCAAAGACAAATTTATTCTTAAATTCTAAGAATAAGTTTCACGTGCGTGTTCAAGATCTTTATAAAATCCGAGTTTGATTCGGACGATAAGAAATTTGAATGTTGGTTACGATACGATACGAGTTGATTTATAATATAATTATAATTTTATTTTTGTATTATTGGATTTAAATTTTAATTTTAGGTGATTTCAATTTTGATTTTTTTTTATTTTTGTTATTGAATATGGGCATGTGCCTGAAATAAACGATTTTTTTTTGATTTTTTTTGTTTATAATAATACGAGTTGATTTATATCTGGTTGGGCAGAACATGGCTGCCAGTGGATTATCAGCGTTCATGGCTTGCGATCTCGTCATTCGCGATTACCTAAACCAAGGCGGATTTTTGCAAAGATCCTGTACACGATTTGTACGAGCTACGTCGTACATGGTGCAGCCGTCAGCAGCGACCCACATGCAGCGACCTGACCGATGGACCCAGCGAGTGCAGCGTCGGCGTTCTACACCGACGGCACACAACCGAAGACCCTCGACAGTGTGCATACAATCAGACATAGTATAAATATCATTGACATTATCACAATAAACAGATTTCAACCGTCTGTGTTGGGTCTCATTTCCCCCCGCTGCGGCCAAGACACCTTTAGCCGTCACTATGATCAGTCGCGTGAGTCTGCGCGGCTGGCAGCGGGTCCACACCACCTAACTACCGTCCCGTCTCTTCCCGCTCGCTACCCCGGGCATCCCGGGAGCGAGCTCTCTACACCTATTATTTATTTAAGTATATATTTACACGGTTAGGCGGGGCTAGGGCTCTAGGGACTTAGTGTCTTGGGGGTAAAGGGACTCTAGGATCACTAGGGAGTTAGGTTCCCTTCCTAACCTCATATATTTCTGACTGGCGGGACGCGGTGCCTTACAACCACCGCTCCTGCCCGGACATTTTGACCTTGGCGGGTCGGGAGGAATCGCTCCTGCCCGTACACGATTGATTAAAGTATTCATTCCTAATTTCCAATTACCCGGTGTGGCCCAATCGCCCCAGGATTTTCGCGAAAATTTTATTATTTCAATATTCCTACGACATGATACATTTTGCTTGTAACTCGTCTAAAAGAGCTTCTAACACCTTTCGCAATAAAACACAACACAACTCCTACATACCATCAATTATTTTTATTACGCATAAAATTGTCTACTAATATAAATAACGATCGTTTCGCACATCTGTTGTCTGTCTGTCCATTTTGCTACTAATGGAAACTAAGCTTACAGTATGTATTGAACGACAGTAAAGCTTTTGTCCGATTTTGAGGATGCAAGTTACAGTGGCGTAACTATACCATTCGAGACCCGTGGCAAATTCATCAGATTTTCACTAAATGTATAATAGTAAATGTTGGGAGTTTGGATTCTCCTCTGACCGGGGGCCCCTTACGGCTGGGGGCCCGTGGCATTTTGCCGACATGCCACCCTGTAGTTACGCCACTGGCAAGTTAGGTAGGTACCTACTAATTACTATCAACACCTGGACACTGCTGGACATAGGCCTCTCCAGTTGTTTCCCACATAGAGCAAAAATTTGGAGGATATACCCATAATCGCCACGCTGGGCAGGCGAGTTGGCGTTCACAGGGATCATTTTATATACAGTCGCCTTAAATACCCTGGCCAGGAGATTTAACTCTGCTTCTATCAATTTTCCCGGAGTCAAATCACCTGGGTGATTAAGCGCACCTGCTTTTAATCACCCAGGTGATTTGACCTAATAGTCCTGATAGTCACCTGACTAGGGTGGAACATTGTAAGGATTGGCATTGGAAATGCGTATATGTTGTATGTGCACGTGTACACTTCACTGTTCCTATATGGACTGTGTTTCGGGACAGCTGATATACATCTCAAGTTAGCTGTTATACGCTATCACTTTGATAGACTATAATTTTTCTGATCTAATTTGAATCGTATCGTCTAAGTAATAAGAGCGTATTCTTTCCTAATAAAGAGCCAATGAACTTGATTATAGAGCCAAAGAAATGGCAATGATACGTACTGATGAAGTTTTTGATACGAGAAACTTATTTATTTACTTAGATATTTGATAAAACTATATTTTATTTTCAAACTATGAATATAAAAATAGGTAGGTATTTTGAAAGTTAGAGAACAAACTATGAATGTACAGATCTCGTCAGAGTTACAGCTTAACAGCGTACGACGGCTCTTCTAAGTGAGGCTGCTGCTGACCCTCTCTGCCTTTACCTTGCTTCGCTCATAGGCACACACCAAATGAGCTATCGAGCTAGTCAAATCCCGTAAACATTTTTAGTCCTTTCATGAAGAAAATGGACCAGAAGAAATAGAACGCATGACGCACCTTCATGGCGCCTTCCGTGCATATACACTCACCCCCACCCCCCCTTTTTTTACCTGTGAAAATGCATTTAGGCATTCCCGCTGCCTGGGGGAGCAGCGGGATATGTGGGGCTCACCCCGCCTCGAAGATGAAAGTGAGGCAGGGAATACCCACTAAAAACCCCGGCCCCTTCGTCATGCGCCTTAAAGGTGGTATCGAGGGTCCTATGTATTATGTCCGCCAAGACATCACCGACGCGGCCTGGTCAGGACAGGCCCCAACAGGCTCCTCCTCTAGGGGGGAGTGATGGGAGTGGTCCGAAGGGTGAGCCCACTCCCATCCCACGAAGACGGGGGTCCGTGCAATGCCAGCGGCGGTGAACCCCCCTTTGTCGCCAGCTGGCACCAACTTGCAGTGACACGGGCAGCGCATGGTCATATGGCCGCATCCCTGCTTGCGGATATGCAGTAGCAGACTGAATCTTTAGATCCTTAGGTGGGTTCATCATCATCATCAGCCTATTGCAGTTCACTGCTAGACAAATACTTGACAAAGGCCTCACCAGCTGTTCGACACTTAGGGCAAACATCTGGAGGATATACCCATAATCGCCACGCTGGGCAGGCGGGTTGGCGATCGCAGGGCGTAGCTTCTCGCTCCGGTAACGCTGGTAGGCGGGTAACGCGGGTTAGACAACCAGTGTAAAGTAAACTTTGTCGGACTAGTGCGATATGTAATTTGTAACATGAAACGAGAGAGCCAGGTAGTGCGTACGCGCACCGTATCCACGAGTGGCCGGCGCGTGAGTCATTCGGTGAGTCACTGGTGAAAAATATTACACATCCCACAACAAGGGGTGGCAACAAGTGTCTTCTGTGCCGTTACGTAACTTACACTTTTTTGGGATACAATAGGGCTTTTTAATAGTTACTTGAAAGAAAGAAAGAAAGAAAAAACGTTTATTAGAGTCACATACAAATTATGAATAAAGCAGTAGAAAATCAAACCACTTAAATTACATTAGGTGACACTAAATGGTGTCCACTCAGCATAAGCCGAGGCATCTTGGTAAGAAACCTCGACGCTGGTCTTCCGTAGACACCAAGAGGTCGGCTGGGCGCAGCGACACATGAACGTAAATAAAAAACTTAAAACTATTATTACTTAATTTTGTGGAGATGTACTTAACAACTGGAGAGGCCTATGTCCAGCAGTGGACTGCAATAGGCTGATGATGATGATGATGAGAGGTAGAATTAGTTTTCATCCAGACGACCAGTTTGGTTTAAAGGTAGGAACAGTGTGTTGTGTGTCATGTTTTTTTTTATGCAAGAGCCGGCAGACGACCTAGTGTGATGCCTGATGGTAATCAGGCGACGCTGCCCATGGAATTGACACCTGTAACTCAAATCGAGTTCTGGGGTCGGTGATATGTTAGATGCGGCAGAGAACGCACATGGATGCGACGTCTCTTCGCATTGCCAGTGAGTCAAGTCGACCAGACAAGTTGAAAGACAGAGTGATGGTGGATTATTATTATCAGGCGAATTGCAGTCAAGCGCAAACTCATTCTGAATAAATAAAAAAAATTATGGGCAAAGCCTTCAAATGCTTGACTTAAGTAGCGAACAACTGGAGAGGCCTATGTCATCATCAGCATCAGATAGACTGATGATGATGATGATCACATAATTTGACTATTTTGATGAACTGACAGCCCTGAAATTTCGTCATACACCATCGCATGTCATCTGTGTTCTTAACTCGAATATTTTCTAGCATCGTCACCTCTCTTTGCGTATAAACGTTACCATTTACATACTCTTGCCATGACCAAAATGAACTCTATGTGGCTACAATAAAAGCTAAAGTTTGTTCATGCGTGTGTATACAGTTTGCTATTAAAGTTCACGCACTGAAAACTCTAAACTCAAACACTCATGGAGTTGTCAAGAGTGAGTTGTTCTTGAGTTATTGTCATATTAAGGAGGAACTTTATGTACACTCGATCATACATTTTCTTTGTCTTTATTTCCAGTTGGAGGACCAACTGGAAATAAAGACGAAGAAAATGTATGATATTATAATTATATTTAGGAAATTACCTCTGTCCTGCCTGCTTTCCGTAATATATTACTAAACTATACTATAAAAAAAAATGAAAAATGCTTTATTACTATCAGAAAAACATACCCAGACTATACAGTTGATGTTAGTTTAAACATAAAATTATATAAATTGCACAAGTCTAAGAAGTAATGAATGGAACAGGGGATCCCAAACTAGCCTTAGTTATACTCGTAGTAGTAACAGAGCATAATAAATACTACAAAAGTTCCAACTTATAAAGCTAACAGTGTCAGATTGGTAAGTGAGTTGAAAGTGTATTTGTATAATAAGTATGCAAGTATGATAATCACATTTGTTTCTAAAGTGGCAAAATATATTAGAATACGATATTAAAAATGTGAAAGTAATGTCTGTCGCGCTTTCATACCAAGAATATTAAATTGATTTAAATGAAATTTGGAACACATTATTATAGTCTAAAGCCTAAGATCCGTTGAAATATTTTCCGGGTGTTCTGAATTTAGGATATGCCCACCCCAACTCATCTCATGGGTATCGATTAAGGGAATATCAGGAGTACAGCAGCGTTTACCTGGGTACAGATAGAAGGTACTGCGGTCACCAACCCGCCTTCCAAGCGTGATGACTAAGGCAAATCCCCCCTAATAATGGTCATTGAAGAAGGCCTATATCCACCATTGAACCTTTGTAAGCTGATGATAAAGTGTTACATAATTTGTAAGGTGTTGAAATAACACTTCGGTAATGGATCCCGAATTAGGCCCTCTGGTCCGATTATTTTGGGGCATAGACAAATTTAAGAGTGGTAGGGCATAGCGACTCTTCGCTAGGATTGAGCCACCCGTTCGGAGAAGGACCTCCTGGTCGCGTTTCTGCTGGTGAGTAGAGTTTCCGGAGGTCGTGGAGGGTTAGGGTTGGGCCGGCATGGCGGTGGCAGTGACCAGTTACTTGCCCATTGTCACAGCACCTTGGGCATCTCTTCCACTTTCCATCAGGCGTAGGCAAGACATTATATCGAGCTACTAAAATAAACATTGCGGCTCTGAATATTGACAATAACAGTTGCCAAATATTACCATAAAAACTTCACCAAATGGGTGATCAGCGAAAAGCATATGCCACAACAATTATCATTCCATATCACACGTACCGTTTTCCAATTCGCTCACTGAATGCTAAATGCACTTACTGTGACAGGCGAAAGTGACCCTTATCAACACAACATAAAGTCGTCTAATATCAGTTCATATGTCTTGGCTAGTGTAAAGTTATAACCGTACGTATTATAATGCGACACATCAATCTTTGTGTGTCTAATATGAATAGAATATTTAAATTGAAAGGGTAATACGGTTCTTTTTATGGGCCACGTGTGAGACGTAGTGATGTGACGTGGTCTGTTATCGGGTTTGTCGATAATGTCCTAGATACATCCTGCTAGAATGCCCCGAAGTGGCAGCATACCGGCTGAAACATCTCGGCCAGCCCTGCACTGTCCAGGATATCTTCGGCAGGCTTAACGTCACTGCTGGGCATAGGCCTCTTCTCAGGTATTCGCCATTTTAGGGCAAACATCTGGAGGATATACCCATAATCACCACCACCACCAAGCCAACACAGCGTCATCTAGTCCCAAACTAAGCCGAAGCTCGGACTATGGGTACTAGTCAACTGATACTACTTACATTCTTTTTTTATGTAAATGAATCAAATTCAAATACGATACATACTGCTTGTAATTTTTGTACTGCACCATCTCACCCTCCCTTTCTAGCTTTTCTCTACCCTAAGATTGTCAGCAAGAGATCGTTTATAGCGATAAGACCGCCTAAATTGTGCAACAATTTCATACTCTCCTAATTTTTAGTCAACTTTTACGGTGTACAATAAAGTGTTTCTAACTATCTATACTATATTAAACATGTATAGCAAACAAAATTATGAAAACAGACAATCATGCACACAAATGTTTGTAATGTAAACTGAGCTGAACTAATCATAACCCATTTTTTTAGAGGGGGGAGGTGACATGGTGTGTGGGACTCACACCTCCCAAAAAGGGAGGGCATACCCACTAAACCCACCTGTGTCGCCAGTGGTCAGCAAGTTGCAGGGACACGGGAAACGCCGAAGCATACCGCCGCATCCCTGCATGCCCTGGCCAGCCGCAGATGGCGAGCGGCCAGCACTCCTAATTAATCATAACCCATTACCCAACCCATATCGATAAGTAGTCCATATTTTATGGTACAACACTACCGCAATACATGTGTGAGGCTTGTATGGGCATGACGCAATGGTGTTTTGTTCCCTTTGATTGTAAGAGTATGGTCGTTGATGGATCACTGAGAATTTTTCTGTACGAGTGTATCTTCACTGCCAGATCGGATCTGACTGCATGAAGTATCGTCGTACGTAACTATGTCTAAAGCTTTTCTGAAGACTTAGTAACAATGGATGTAATTTTGGAATCAGATAAACATCTGCTGATAATCTATTTAGGTTGTATCTGGGTGTTCTGAAAGAGCTTGATTTACAGAATCATCTGACTGATTGATAGCGCAAGAGAAAACCTTATTTTAAGACTATTATGTATGGATGGATATCATAAGCAATGAGCACATTAGGGGCAGTATCAAAGTGGCACCCGCGACGGAGAAGTTGAAAGGGAACCGTCTGTCTTGGTATGGGCAAGTAATGAGGAGGGATGAGAGACATGTGACAAAGACCGCGATGAAGATGAGTGTGAATGGGTAGAGAGGGCGAAGTAGCCCGAAGAAAAGATGGATGGACAGAGACACGACCCGGAGGTCATTTGGCTTGGCGGTGTTCTATAGGGTGGAGGTCCTTCCCCGGAAGGGCTCAATTCGAGCGAAGATTCACTATGCCCTACCTTTCTGAAAACGATGCACCATTTCAATGATTTTCGAGGATCAGTATCGTCATGGCTACAAATTAAGATGGCGTCCGTTTGCATCAATTCGTTAAATTACGCGCAAAAATTAAAAACGTAATTACTTCAAATGTATTTAAATATTTTGTATGTGATGTTGTCCGATGTAATTAAGCAGAGATAACATTGTATCACGTTGAAAGTTAAAACGAGACGAGCAGTGAGTGTTAAAGCTCACCACGCGTAACCTGATCGAACAGTTTTATCATACGATCGGCATTAAACGTGAAAACAATAAAACTCCAAAAGGCGTGCATTGGAACAATCGCCGAAATAACGGACGAATCACAGGGCAGCGGATCGTGACGACATAGCAACAGACAGACAGACAACATTGAAAGGTACTGGAATAGAAGAGTTCCGTAGGAGATGGCACACATTGAGAATAAGTATAGTTAGAAAATAGTTTATAAATTATTGTACGAGTAACATACACATTATTAAGTACACGCAACGAGAACTTGATAATTAGGGATGTTGTATGCAAGTGAGGGATGTAAGGGAGCGGCCTATCATCTTTTCGATCCAAGCCAATCTCACGTGCCGGGGTGCATCCTGCCGAATAACAAACGAGGCGCTGGCAACCGACTGGTGGCGGTATAACCATCATAATTACAGGCGCAGCTAAATACCACAGACAGATGACGGGCAGCAACGGGCAGCATCACCGGAGCGAGGAGCTACGTCCTGCGATCGCCAACCCGCCTACCCAGCGTGGCGATTATGGGTATATCCTCCAGATGTTTGCCCTAAGTAGCTGACAACTGAAGAGGCCTATGTCCAGCAGTGGACTGCAATATGCTGATGATGATGACAAATTTCTTAAATTGACTCGATTTTATTGTTATAGATGATGGATGATTTATCAAGCCATCACAAATTTCCTGCCGATCCCTAAAAACAATTTACATACGCACTATTTCCTAGCATTATACACAATTAAACATTTCCAGTGTTCTGAATAAAAACAATCGAATAAACACATCTCACTTAGTGAAACGTCAATGCACAATATGCCACCACGAATACTCACCACCTCTCTATAACCTACATCTTAAAGTTCAAAATTGAACACCAATCTTTTGTTGGCATGTACAAAGATATTGTATTACACGGATCGTTTGGCTTGCGTATACGCATACAGGTCACTGACCTCCGAAACTATGACCTTTCTGGCTTAATAGAGCTTGAACTGCGACCTCGGTGTGCCCAGTATGGTCTGAAAGGCAGCCGAGTAACAGCCACGTACGCATATGAGATCTTTATCATGCATGCCACGACAAATGGGTATGTATTGTGATGTGCCATTTGATACATCGTAGCAAAAAAACGTATTGTAATTTAACTTTAAGACTGGGACTGTAAGGAACGACCCATCATCTTTTCGCTCCAAGTCACCCTCACCTGCCCGTGGTGCAGGTGAGGGTGCCGAATAACAAGCAAGGCTCTGGCAACCAATTGATGGCGGTAACCATCATTATTGAAGGCGTAGCTGAATACCACAGGCCGATGAAGGGCAACTACGTCACCGGAGCGAGGAGCTACGCCCTGCGATCGCCAACCCGCCTGCCCACCGCGCCAATTATGGGTAGGTA
This sequence comes from Conogethes punctiferalis, assembly GCA_031163375.1. NCBI lineage: Eukaryota > Metazoa > Arthropoda > Insecta > Lepidoptera > Crambidae > Conogethes > Conogethes punctiferalis. The sequence continues at coordinate 858,051 of CM062094.1, forward strand.
TATCCTATAGATGTATGTGGGGTCGAGGGTTGGAATAAAAGGAATTTTTCGCGTTATTCTTGTTTTATTTAAACTCCTTAAAATTTTTACACTTCACAGTCGTCGTCTTAGCGGTACAGATCGTGTTCGCGGCCATTCGTCTTCCTTCTCGCTCTCTCATACAGTCCTCTTACTCACTCACCAGTCATTCATACATTCACTCGTTACATTCACCATTCTCACTCATTCGTCCAGAAATCAATCCCACATGTATGTCCTAAGTAGCGAACAAGTTGAGGCCAATGTCCAGCAGTGGACTGCGACAGATGATGTCGATGATGACTGATGATGATGATGACTGCCACTGAGTATTTCTGAACAAAACCATAGTAATAATTCTTGGATCCCTGTTCGATGTTGTAAAAACTCTTTTGTGAATGATGTTATTATTATTAAAAAATAAGTTTGACATGTGTCAAAAAATAGATTGATTTACCTATTTGTATTGAAAAATTTATGAGAAACAATACACTAATAATGTAAATAATGCAATTAAACGTTTTATTTAAAAAAATATAATAAGTCTGGATTCAAACATGGTCCTTACGAATAGCCGGATGTAGACTACTGAATATGTTGTGAAGCTAGTCGATCAGCCTAATTGAGTATTGTATCGAAGCGCAAAGTCGAGAGCTACTAAGAAAAAGCATCTACGTGTATCGTTACCATCGGCCAGATTAGTATCGAACACCAATCTTAAGGTCAGTTTTTGTAAAATGGATTTGGATATGCGACCTCTGTGTAACTTACAGCATGAAATGAAAGAAACAATATCGAAAGCTAAGCTCAATTTTAACAAGGCGTCCAATGACAGAATATCGGAAGCTTATATTGAAACTCGCTTAAATCATTTGGAAGAACAGTGGAGGATGTTCATGGACACGCATAGAACAATTGTTACGGACGTGGAAGTGTCAGATTATAAGAGATCCAGTTACTACACGGAAAATGTTTATGAAGACACACAAGAACTTTATATTAATTACAAATCAGATTTAAAAGAAAGACTGGCAAGTGTTCTAGATAACAAGTCAATAGCTAACGATACAAGTCAAAGTAAGTCCCAAGTGAAGCTACCTAAAATCACGATACCTATCTTTAGTGGTAAATACACAGAGTGGACTACTTTCAAGGAATTGTTTTTATGTTTGGTTCACAACAATCCCAATTTAGACAATGTTCAGAAACACTATTATCTCAAGACATATTTAACGGGAGAAGCCGAACAACTGCTGAGACACATTCCTGTATCTAACGAAAACTACAGTGAAGCATGGGCATTACTGAATAGAAGATTTAGCAATAAGAAATATCTGACAAATATTCTGCTTAAGCGTATGATAAGTCAGCCTAGTGTCAGCAGTGAGTCTTCTATAGCTATAAGAGAGCTATTAGATACGACAGTTGATTGTTTGAACGGACTCAAAAATCAGGGTGTAAATATTGATTCGTGGGATGTCATTATAATTCATTTAATCTCTTCAAAATTAGATTTAGAGTCTCGCAAGTTATGGGAAGCTAGAGTCACCTGTTCAGATGATTACCCTACAATACCACAATTTAAAGAATTTCTAAGGCACAGGTTTCATTCATTAGAGTTTTTATCGTCTTCCCCAGAAAAACCTAACCCCATTCAAGTTAACGTCAATCATGTCACCACAGTAGTATGTCCATTTTGCTCTGAAAGTCATAGGTTAAATCATAGTAAGCTCTTTACAAATGAAAATGTTAATTCACGTCGTTCTTTCGTTCAAACTCATAGCCTTTGCTATAATTGTTTCGTTCCGGGTCACTGTGTGTTCTCTTGTCGTAAGATATCTAGGTGTCGAATTTGCAAAAAGAAACATCATTCTTTGCTACATATATCAGGTAGCATAGTCGAGAATCAATCTGACCTAAAATCGAAGGATATCAAAAATAATGTTATGACATATCAGTCCTCTCATTCTAGTAGTGTGTTGTTGCCTACATCCCTTGTCAAGGTCATGTCACAATCAGGAAACCCTGTAACACTCAGATCAATGTTAGATCAAGGATCTGAGGTGTCATTTATCTCTGAGGCCGCTGTTAAATCGCTGGGCCTAAAGAAAATCCCAACTAGAACATTAATATCAGGTGTCGGCAATCCAATTCAACCTACTGTATCAGATTCAATAGTTAATTTTCAACTTCAGTCTATCCACGACCCCAGCTTTAATACATCGGTTAAGGCACATGTGTTAAATAATTTGACATCTTTTGTACCATCATCAAATTTAAGTTTTGACAGGCAACATCTGGATAATATCAAACTAGCCGATCCCTATTTCCACATTTCAAATAAAGTGGATGTAATTCTGGGTGCTGACACATTTAGTCGAATTTTAGGTGATGGGTTGCTCAAGTATTCTTCAGGCCTAGTGGCACAAAACACACGTCTTGGTTGGGTCTTGTCGGGCAGGTGTTCTCAGTAGTTGGTAATAATTTTGGAATAGAATCTAACATTTAGAGAGCTTCTAAATGAAGTATCTGGGCTTATGAATACAACTCTCCAATACAGTCCACTGAGCTGCAGTCAATTCTTAGTGATTACCTAAGTGCTACGCATTATGCGATATTTTTATTTAATGATGTAAAGGGTGAGCGTTTTATTAATGATTTTGTGTATAAGTAACCTTCGGTGTGGTGTTTTTTGTTTTGTTATGTCTTCGTGTCAGAGTCTTGTTTCTGTTATCAATCCAACCTTTTTATTTTTAGCTTGAGTAAGATGGTACCATTTGTTTTTCATTGTATTAAGATCTTTTAAATGTTAAGCTACTATGTGTTACTGTTGAGATTTTGTTTTGGTGACGTTAATGATGGACATGCTGTCCATGGTGGCCGGTATGTTCGATGTTGTAAAAACTCTTTTGTGAATGATGTTATTATTATTAAAAAATAAGTTTGACATGTGTCAAAAAATAGATTGATTTACCTATTTGTATTGAAAAATTTATGAGAAACAATACACTAATAATGTAAATAATGCAATTAAACGTTTTATTTAAAAAAATATAATAAGTCTGGATTCAAACAATCCCTTTTCTTCAGGTGGCATTAGATCGAAGCGGTCAATACTATAATAATTATAGTTAATTATAGTTTATGTTAATTATTAACACTCATTTGAAACAAATTATACAACACACGTCAACTTAGTTCAATGCAATGCGCATTATTTCACAAAGCTGACACAATAATTGTGCACATCTTCAGCTTTGTAATTAGTCGGGTTCACACTGGACGATCCAGAATAGTGCAGCGATCCTGCTGACTGATTGAGCGTAGGGGAGACCGGGTACAAAGAGAGGTAGGGCATAGCGAATCTTCGCTCGAATTGAGCCGCCCGTCCGGGCAAGGACCTCCGCCCTATAGAATACCGCAGCCAAATGACCCCTGGGTCGTGTATCTGCCGGTAAGTAGGGTTCCCGGAGCTCGTTGGGGGTTAGGGTTGGGCCGACATGGCGGTGGCAACTGACAGGTACCTGACCAGTTACTTGCCCGTTGTCACAGCGACTTGGGCTTCTCTTTCGCTTTCCATCAGGCGTAGTGAAGCCATTATGTCGAGCCACTATAAAAAAAGCAAATTCCTGTGTCCTGAATAACCTGGCAAAGCGACCTTTCGCCCATTGGATAAATCTAAGAGAGCATTTGTTACTTTCAACCCGCCGTTACTTTTGTACCCGGTCACCTCTATAATAAATATAAATATCAGACAACATCACATACATTGCTCCGATCCCAAAGTAAGTAGCTAAAGTACTTGTGTCATGGGTATCAGAGCAACGCAGGTACCACAAATAAATACCCAGACACGGAACAGACACAAGTGTTCATCACACGAATGTTTGTCCCGGGTGGGGACCGGGACAAACCGGGACAAATGTATTGGACACGTATATTTCCTTTTTTCATTCAAATAAAAAATAGCAAAGATACAAGGTATCAAAAGTTAGTAGTGGGAGTCTTTGACGTCACTCCGTCCCGTAAAAATGCCACTCCGCGTGGCGTCACGCGTAATTTCAACGGGCTGTAACTTTGTAACTTTTAGTCTAATTTACAAATAAAAAAATACGTGTCCTTTATTTTTGAACAAGCTAAAAGACGGGCTAATTACATTTTTTAGCCAAACAAGCCTTTTGGATCGCGCATGGTACGCCGCGATCGGGTCGTGGTAGATCGTCCGGTGTGGACCCGGTCATTAAACTTATTGTCATTAACCACAATTACGGCGGCGTCGATAAAGGCCGCACCGTCATTGTCAGTTTGACAATTTGCGATGGCATTTCCACCTTGTGGGGTTAGATACCATCACACGAGTCTGTTACTTGTTACTAAATTCTTTCTTTATAGGCATTTACAATATTACAGTCTTTAGTGCACCAAAAATATTAACTCAGAACTAGACAAAGTATGTTGTACAATTTATGGTTAAAGAATTTTATTCCCAATAAGACAATTTACAGTCACTTACATGAGAACAATATTAACGTTATGCAACTAAATATAAAAATATGGGTAGTACGTCGTTCACGTGCGTGTACAAATATTAGGCAGGTAAATACTCACCTAGTGCAATCTTTCAATTACGACTAGATATGACTAAGTACTTTACAAAATATGCTTTTCAATTTAGGCGGCCTTATCGCTTTATGCGATTTCTTCCAGACCTTGGGTAAATAGCAAGATAGAAAGTGTGAGGTGTAGTAGTTTATACGATATAAAAGGTACGATTTTTTTATAATAAGAGCGGTTAGGATAACCTCACTCAACCTGATGGCAAGCGGTCGTGAGGTCTAAATGTGAGGTCTACAGGCACACCAGGGAAAACCAATCGCGCCTGTCGCCCTCACCTTATAGGCCCACTAAGATGCCGTTTCACGCCCCGCCTAAAGAACCCAGGATTGTAAGAGGAAGGAAACACATGAGCTGAAACCTGACCTGACCTTTACCAAGTGTACATATTTTTTTTCATAGTAAGGTAAGTGTCCCTATCACGGAGGTAGTCAAAATCGGTTCCTATTACGGTGGTATTTCTATTTTCGAGTTTTATTCCTATTTTATTCAGTATAAGTGCACCAAAATGTATACTATTTATTCCAAATCTATTCCTTCATCAGTTGACCGAATTTTGCAAGTATAGCACATATACAACACAACAAAATCAATCAATTAGTGTAACGACATCGATGTGAGAGAGGTTTTCATACAAACGCGCAACATCAAATGAAAGTACACCAATATTTATAAACTAAGTTTTTCGTATTAATAACCCGTTCAAGTTCGTTTGTGTGTTATTTATTGCATTTTCCTACTATTACAGCAGCTATTTAAATAGCTTAATTCATATTTTAAACTCATTTTTACCCAAAAAAATAAGAAACAAAATACCACCGTAAAAGGATACAAATTTTATAGGTTGATCCTAATACGGTGGTATACCTCCGAATTAGGAAATATACTGGACATGTTTAATTGTTTATAACTTTTAATTTATTAACTTATTGAATTAGCTCCAAGTTTTATTGAAATAATCATTAATCTCTTAAATTAAGGACCATATTCTGTGGTATGCTATCCTTCTTAGAAATCTAGTTAAATATGAAAATTGTTGAGCATAAAATGTTGGTTTCTTAGAAGCGGTAAAATAAAAAGCTGTATTTTAATTGATCACAAATCGTTTATTTTGTATAACTGTTGACTAAAATTTAACACACTGAGCCAAAAAACTGTTATCGTGTGATTATGCATTTACACTCTTTTGTTTATCGAAATTTTGATGGGTCAGAATTAGGAACATTATAACACGAGTAGTGTTCCTATTACGGTGGTAGTTATTTTCAGGTAACACCGTATTAGGTTATATGGGTTCCTATTATGGCGCTATTCATAAAATATGAAATTACAAGTTTTAGGGTTCAGTAAATAAATAAAAAGTTTTCTATAATGTTTTGTGGATTCTTATTTAATAAAACCAAAAGCGATAAAAACTTAACAATGTATGTAAATAATGTTATTTAAAGAGAAGAATGCTCATCATAGTATGGAGAATAGTACAGTTGTGTTAAGTGTTGCATCAAAACCAAAGTTGTATTAGGTATCTAGAAAAAATATTATTACTTTTGACCTTTGAACCGGGGTATAAAACCTATTTTCCAAAAATGTAACATTTATACTTACTACGAGTAGTTTATTGTATATAGTAATAATAATTCGTTTCAACGAGATCTTTTTTAATACGTCACTGTTAGAATTTAGAGGGTGCTAGGTTCTGGAGAATAAGGAAAATTCAATCATACATCCCTGCTATATTTGCAAATTTTATTAAAAGAGAATCAATGTTATCAAATCAATGAATGAAAACCTTACAATTTACTTTCATCACCATCATCAGCCTATTGCAGTCCACTGCTGGACATAGGCCTCTCCAGTTGTTCGCCATCTAAAGCAAACTTCTGGAGGACATACCCATAATCGCCACGCTGGGCAGGCGGGTTGGCGATCGCAGGGCGTAGCTTCTTGCTCCGGTGACGCTGCTGCCCGTCATCGGCCTGTGGTTTTTAGCTACGCCTTCTATCGTGATGGTTTAACCGCCACCAGTCGGTTTGCCAGAGCCTCGTTTGTTGTTCGGCAGGATGCACCACGGGCAGGTGATAAGGATGGCTTGGAACGATAAGGTGATAGGTCGCTCCCTTACATCCCTTACATACAATTTACTTTACTAACACATATTTTATATTATTTAATGTACGTAACATTATTTGTTTCTGACCCTCCGAATTAGGAACCGTTTACCGCCGTAATAGGCACTGACCGAAATTATACCTCCGAATTAGGAACAATCGACTCGGCTATTTAAATATTTTTTTTTAAAAAAACTAACATGAATAGAAACACAAAATCAATAGAAATATAAAATATAATAACCACTTTTGACGATGAAGTGGTTTTGCACATTTAAAAATACTTACAAATGCTTATTTTTGTCTCCTAGTTTCGAATGTTGCGAAATACCTCCGTAATAGGAGCGTTTACCTTATACCTTTCCATAGTAAGTGCCTTTCCCAATTGATCTAAAGCCGGGTAGGTCACGATCGCATAATTGTGCTAAATTTAACGCCACGCAGATACCGTTCCGAGCAATTACAAGATCTAGACCGAAATCAGACGAAATTGGTAATAAGTTTTTGTCGAAAGTAAAAAAAAACTCGGCGGAAAATTACCCACGAAAAGTAAAATTTTCAATTTCACCGTTCCAATTTCGCTTTGAATGCTAATGAGTTTAAACTTCTTTTGTAATTGTATTGGGATTTGTTATTTTATATTCGTTTTGTATTTAAAATAGTTTTGCTTAATAGGTTTTTGATAGGTTACCACGCATGTTACCACTATAGGCACCCATTAAATCGTATTTTCTAAAAATAAATCGTTTACCTATGCCATCAATATGATGGTTATACCGCCACCAGTCGGTTGCCAGCGCCTCGTTTGTTATTCGGCAGGATGCACCAGGGCAGGTGAGGTTGGCTTGGAATGAAAAGATGATAGGTACTTACATCCCTTTAAATTTTGATAAAGCGTGGACGATCCAAAGATTTTTAGAATTTGATTGTCAGTGTTTAGGTTAAGAGAATACGAGGCCGATCGCCAATACGCTGGTCTGACCAAGTGATAGCAGCCACCTTCTCATCCAAGTTTTACCAAGCTGTGAAGGCTACGTCGGACCGGAATCGTTGGAGGCAGGTTGTCCGTGCAGGGGGTTCCAGTGACCACGATCCTCAGTAATGAGGGACCGATTAAAAAGAAAAAAGAGCCGTCTTGGGGCCGTTTGAAGTCTTAGAAGATTCTGGTACATATTATACAAGCGAGACCTTAGTTTTTTGACCCGGTCGCACTTGTGAAATGACTATCCCTTTATGCCGCGGCCGCACATTGGAGATGTTTGCACCAACGAAACGTTTTGCGCCCAATGCACCAATGTGTGTATCGGTGCTTTGACATAATTAAGACATTGAGCGCCTTAGTATTGGGCATTGGAGAGTGATTGGACGCAAAGTTAAATCCAATTTGTGACCGCGGCATTGGAAAAAGCTCCGGGTACCAATTAGTAAAACAATAATATAGAATCGTCGATCATCTGTTAGAAAAACAACCAACGAGCGAAATTAAATTGTCAATTTAGAAGTCTATTTTAAGAAACTGCCTCGGCCGTGAATGATCTTTGCACCTTTTGCAAGAGTCACATTCCTCCACGGCGCCTACGCCGTCAAAAAGACAGTAATGCCTTTTTAGTAATTGCTAACGACAAATTGTTGCACGTCAATTCGAACGTTATCTCAAAGAGATAACGGCGAAAATTAATGAAAATGCTTGTCAGTCCGGCATAGAGCACAGTGTAGGGAATGAATCAGTAAGGAAAGGTCCCAGATCCCATTTCATCTCATGGATGTCGTCTAGACTAAGGGAAACGAGCAGCAGCGTTTACGTCATCATCAGCCTATTGCAGTCCACTGCTGGACATAGGCCTCTCCAGTGGTTCGCCACTTAGCGCGAACATCTGGAGGATATAGGTATCCATAATCGCCACGCTATGCAGACGAGTTGGCGGTCGCACGACGTAGCTTCCCGCTCCGGTGACGCTGCCACCTATCATCAGTCTCTGATATTTAGCTACGCCTTCAATTGTGATGGTTATACCGCCACCGGTCGATTGCCAGCGCCTTGTTTGTTATTCGGCAGTATGCACCACGGTCAGGTGACGTTGGCTTGGAGCGAAATGTTGATAGGCCGCTCCCTTGCATCCATTACAGCGTTTACTTGGGTATAGTTAAAACCTACTGCGGTCACCAACCCGCCTACCAAGCGTGGTGACTAATGCAAATCCCTCCAAATGATTATTGTCATTAGAAGAGACCTACGCCCAGTAATGGATGTCTTTAAACTGATGATATAAGAAAGGTAAGAATCACCCAATACTTAGGGAAGGAATATGCTTAAAAATGTTTTTCGTTTAGGCCTATGTCCTGCGTTGGACTGCGATAGGCTTATGAAAATATAAATATCACACAACACCACATACATTGCTCCAATCCCAAAGTAAGTAGCTTAAACGCTTGGGTTATGGGTGTCAGAACAACGAAGGTACCATAAATATACTCGTATACTTATTTAAATATAAACACCCAGTCACGGAACAAACACAAATGTTCATCACACGAATGTATGTCCCGAATGTGAATTGAACCCACGACTCTTGCATCAGAAACCAGAGGCCACTACCAATTGAGCCACCGAGACAGTCAGTATGATGATGAATTAAAAGTATTCTCACTGTCACCAAATGAACTATGCCAACTTAACATTAAAATAGCTTTTGTAACTTTATTACTACGCAGAAAAACTATATTATTCGGACTACGGATTCTTAATTGGGCCGATGTAAAATGTTGAAGTCACTATTAGGGTAGTTCGATAGATAATTGGCTGGTGCTTATCAACGGTAATTACGGAGAAAGTGAAATAATGGCGTTTTAATATTAAACGCCGTTGTTTATGTATATTAACGTTTAGCGCGAAACTTTTCAAGGCCAGCGGGTATGACTATACAAGTATACATGTCACCGGAAAATAGCAAGAATCGTAAGTTGATCAATTTCCTAGGTAGTTGATTAACTTTCGGAAAATAACAAACGGTAGTTGAAATGTATTATTTAACGCAATGGATTTCAGTTAGTTGATCAATTTACGGAAGCCTGACAGTCATTTAATAATTTACGATTTTGACACAAGTAAAATCGTCCTCAAATGGGCCAATCGTTGCTCAATGTACTATTTAACGGTACACTATTATCCGTAACTTAATACACTGTTTTTGCCGGGATAACACCACGTGAGCCATTGAACCAATCAACGTTCACCTCACGGCAAGACCCCGTAAAATGATCAATTTACTAAAATACATACGTTAAATAATACATTTCAACTGCCGTTTATTATTTTCCAGAAGTTAATCAACTACCTAGGAAATTGATCAACTTACGATTCTTGCTATTTTCCGGTGACATACATACTTATAAGCTTGTAGGAACCTGTTCAGTGCGAATACAGAATGCTCCGTGGTAACATTACTAAGAATTTCTTTAGCCAACGATTCTATTGCTATATCCGTGCCGTGACGGATAAAGAACACAAGTCACAGCCGTGGCTGTTGTAAGAGACGATTTTTTTTTATAGCAGCTATGGCTTCCTTACGCCTGATGGAAAGCGTAAGAGAAGCCCAAGTAGCTATGACAACTGGCAAGTAACTGGTTAGTTACCTGTCAGTTGCCACTGCCATGCCAGCTCCGGAGACCCTACTCACTAGCAGAAACACGACCCGGAGGTCATTTGGCTGCCGTATTCTATAGGGTGGAAGTCCTTCCCCGGACGGGCAGCTCAATTCGAGCGAAGATTCGCTATGCTCTACCTCTCTTAAAAGTTCATCATCGACTAAGGGAGTTCTTGAGATTTTAGTCATGTCTCAGACTGGGGCCGACTAAATTTAGTCCGCTTTAACCCCTCCAAGACACAAGTTTGCGCGTTTACTGCAAAGCGTAGTCCCTTCATCGTAACCATAAATTTCGAAGACACTCCCATTATTGCCAAGTCGACTATCGGGATCCTGGGAGTCGACATTTCGAGCAGCGTTCAGTTCCGTGGACATCTGGAGGGTAAAGCCAAACTGGCTTCCAAGAAACTGGGTGTGCTTAATAGAGCGGGACAGTATTTCACGCCGACCCAGCGCTTACAACTTTATAGAGCACCCCAGTATCAACTCCTTCCATTTGACCGAATCCAGCGTAGAGCTGCTCGTATTGTCGATGACCTGACCCTGTCAAGTCGACTCGACTCACTGGCATTGCGAAGAGACGTTGCATCCATGTGCGTTCTCTACCGCATCTATCATGGGGAGTGTTCTGAAGAATTGTTTGGTTTACTGCCTGCAGCGGAGTTTCTTCACCGCACCACACGTAACCGACTGAAATTCCATCCACATCATCTCGATGGCTGGCGATCCTCGACTGTACGTTTTATGAGGAACTTCTTGCCTCGGTTTTGTGGAACCAACTTCCTGCGGCAGTCTTTCCGAACAGCTACGACTTGGGAACCTTCAAGAAACGAGCGTATTCATATTTAAAAGGCCGGCAGCGACCCTAAACTCGGTTAGAGCTGCACACTTGCCACTTGCTCGTCTATCGCCTCTCGCATAAAAAAAAAAAAAAGAAAAAGCTTATCAGCCGGTGGTAAGGTTTACCCGCCCGGGTGGCGACCACACTCTACGAATAACCAGTTAAGTGACTTCGGTCGCATTTCGGGATCAGTCGACATTAGCAATCTCAGAGGCCAGCGTGACAGTGGCAACTGACTAGTAATTTGGTTACTTGTCCACTTTTACTAGTTTCAGGGAAAGTCACTCTGCTATGCCAGCTAGTATCATCAACACTATTGCAGTCCACTGCTGGACATAGGCCTCTCCAGTTGCATTCCACTTATGGCAAAATTCTGGAGGATAAATACCCATTATCAGCCATTATGAGGTTATCAGCCATTATGAGGTAGAAGAAAATATAAAAAAAAATGTATTTTAACGACGTTTATAAACAAACCAAAGGACGATGAGCTAAAATCGTGCAAATAAAAAGCTCACGTTACTACTACCATCGCAATAGTTTCCTACTGTCATTCGCTTTTGTAATCAAAAGCCCAACATTTTTGTACATCAAAACGCCAACATTATATCCACGATTTACCCGTAAATAACCGCAAAAATGTCGTCATGAGGCACAACGTTGTGTCAATCAGGCACAACGGGCCTTCTATGTGTCACCGGCAGACTGTGTGCGGCGTAGAAAACGGTGAAATGAGCGCCTTTCAAATAGGAAAATGCGGATTAATTAAATTTTCCCTACCGCAAGTTATGTTTTTGTGTTTTTTGACGCCTTTTGTTTCATTTTAATATTTTTATTAGATTTGATTTCTTTCTTATGCTGCGTCGGTCGAGCATAGTATATATACCTACACTTAGATAGTTTAATGAGATAAGAGCTATAAGAATCGAATACGGGAACGGAAACCTTGGTACTAATTTAAAGAGAGGTAGGGTATAGTAGGTAGTGATAGCGTATCTTCGCTTGAATTGAGCTGCCGCTCCGGGAAAGGACGCTATAGAATACCGCAGCCAAATGACCTCCGGGTCGTGTTTCTGCCGGGGAGTAGGATTCCGGAGCTCTGGGAGGTTACGGGTTGGCCAGCATGGCAGTGGCAACTGACGGGTAACTGACCAGTTAATTGCCAGTTGTCACAGCAACTTGGCATCGCTTTCGCTTTCCATCAGGCGTAGGGAAGCCATTATGTCGAGCTACTATAAAAAAAAATCTAATGAGGTAGCAACCCTATGGCCAATCCTCCGTAAAATAGTCATTGGAGATACCTATGTCCAGCAGTGGACGTTTGCAGGCTGATAATGATGAAATAGTACTTAATACTCAAAAGTCAAACTTTTCAAGCTACTGTGTTTGCAAGTCCGATTAACTAATTCTTGACATCAAAGCGAAATACTATGCAACGATCGCAATAAAAACTTTTATGTAAAACATTTTATAAGTCCGAACACTTTACAACCGCTTTATCATGGCAAGCGGGTAGGAAAGTTAAAAAAAAGTTTATTATGTATTTGCCACAGCTGTCTGTGCGTCGGTTTATACTTGCAATTGCCGCCGGGAGTCGAACCTGGATTATGTTGTGGACCAATTCTGACGTGTTTAAAATGAGGACTCTCATACATATTATTAGTATGAACAAAGTGGCTTTTGTTTTCCGTCTGTCTTTATGTATGTATGCTTAAAATCTTAAAACAACGCAAAGGATGATGCGGTTTTTTATATAGATAAGGGATTGGAGAGAGAGGAGTCGGTGGCGCCGCGGTTTGTTCGCTTAACAATGATCACAACGTTGTGCACCATTGGCGCGGTCATCCGGATGATGGTGACCAAAATTTCACACCGATTCCTCATCCGAATCCAAAGTAGCAGTCGTCACTATCATATCAGAGATGATGATAACTCCTAACTGGGAATGGGTATAGCTTACCCCTAAGTGTTAATAAATAATAAATAAATAAATAAATAACCCAAGACATGCCACGCTGGGCCACACATCGCCATCTAGTCCCAAACTAAGCCGAAGCTTGTACTATGGGTACTAGACCAACTGAATCTACTAGAATACTTTTTTTTTGTAAATAAATACCTATTACATATTAAACACCAGACCACTAACAAACAGACATGTTTATGACCACAAATGTTTGTACTGTGGCGGAATCGAACCCACGACCCTCGGCTCAGAAGGCAGAGGTCACTACCAACTGAGCCACCGAGCCAGTCAAGTGTTGCGGAGGTCTGATGGCAGTCGCTCTGTGTAAAAAGCTTAGCCCTCGCTAAATCTCTCAGCTTGGGAAGCCGACCCTGGGACACATCGGAAAAAGGCTAGGATGATGAAGGGATTGAAGAGTAGGTTTGTAAGTATGTATAATACCTACCGAAGCGAAGCGAGGCAGGTCGCTTGTTCTATATAAAATGATACGGATTTAGTCTGAGACGTTTCGACCGTATTGCAACGGCCATTGTCATCATGCCTTTCATGTAATAATACAACCATATCAACAACTTGTCAAGGGGTGATGAGGAATCTTCACACCGCCTGCGGGAGGAATCGGCTTGGTGTCGCTGTGGACTCACACCTCCCAGAATGGGCATACCAACTAAACTCCCCCGTGTCGCCAGTGGGCAGCAACTTGCTTGGACTCGGGTAGCGTCGAAGCATAATAAATTAAGTGCGACATTTATTTATTTTGTAATTATTTTTAAATTTAAATTTTATTTATTTTGACATATTATGTATTTTATTCCAATTTTCGTTTGTTTTCGTTTATTTTGACATGTTTTATTTGTAATTGTGTTTATTTAATTTATTATTATTATTATGTTGTCTCCATTTGGATATCACGGGAAGGTGTTACCCCTCCCGGTCCTTTGGAAGGCTTGCGTGGGGGCACAGCCCCATTCCTTATTATTATTATAATAGGTACGGCCTCAACCTTGCCTGCCCGGGCCAGCCGAACATGACAAGCAGCTGGCACTCCTGATCCGGGGAGGACAAATAGAGGACTTCTTAGTGTCTAAGCTAAGCTATCTAGTTCGAAACGGGCTGTGGACGATGGTTTATACCCTATAGGTATGGGATTATCCTATACAAATCAAGTCGCATGGCTATACTAAACTAGGCAGATGCTGTCATAGGTAATAGAACATCAATAACTTGTCAATGGGTTTGAGGAACCTTCACACCGCCTGCGGGAGGAATCGGCTTTGTGTGTGGGACTCACACCTCCCAGAATGCAATAAAATATTTGAATTTGAAAAAAAATGCGGCATACCCACTAGCGTAGGTAGCGTTGAAGCATTATACGGCCTCAACCTTGCCTGCCCGGGCCAGCCGAACATGACAAGCAGCTGGAACTTCTGATCCGGGGAGGACAAATACTCAGCCCACCCCAGAGGACTCTAGTGTCTAAGCTAAGCTATCTTAGTGCGAAACGGGCTATGGACGATGGTTTATACCCTATAGGTATGGGATTATCCTATACAAATCAAGACGCATGGCTACACTAAGCTAGGCAGTAGGCAGATGCTGTCGCAGGTAATAGATAACTATTGTAACTAAGTTATCTAGGGTTCAGTAAGATCTAATCTTTGGTCTAGTCTAGTTTTATATGTTTAAAGGTGCATTTGATGTAATTAGATCTGATGCTGATTATATGAAACAGTACTAGTATTTAAAAAAAAACAAGTTCTATTGACAGGCTCGGTGGCTCATTTGGTAGTGACCACTGCCCTCTGAGCCAAGGCATCTCAGTGGGCCTTCAGGGTAAGGGCGACAGGCGCGGTGGGTATGCCCTATTGTGCCTGTCGACCTTACATTTGGACCTCACGGCCGCTTACCATCAGGTGGAGTGAGATCATCCTGAATGCTCTTTTTATAAAAAAAAAAGGGTCGTGGGTTCGATTACCGCACAGTAAAAACATTTGTGTTCATGAACATGTCTGTTTGTATTGGTAATATGTATTTATTTACCAAAATAAATGTATCTAAGTAAGTTTATCAGTTGTCTAGTACCCATAGTACAAGCTTTGGCTTAGTTTGGGGCTAGGTGGCGCTGTGTGGCCTAGCGTGGCATGTCTTGGGGTATTTATCTGGTTTCACGAGGTGTAAGATTTAACAAATATTGTACGTAAATAAAAAATATTTTAATATATTGGTGTCGCAACATATTGTTTTTCAGCTAAGGGGGTAGTTCGCCTGCTGCAGAACCACCAAAATGCAGAGGAGCGTCCCATCCTAGATCGGTGAGCGAGTCCACCGGACTTGATCGGTACCTAGGCAGGAGGTTGCGCAGGACAGATTATATGGAGGCTCTTATTATTCGAAGCCTCCGTTTGGGTCACTACGCCAATACAATTAGCTAATCTAATTAGTTTACTTTTGTTTATTAAGTAGTTAAGTAAATTAAAAAAGGCCTTTATGCTGCCATAATACTTTTATATTAGTAAGATCGTATTTGTCATAACGTAATCAACGCGATTGTTTGAATTGTTTTTTTTAAACCACACATTTTATCATAATTTTCAACCAACTGTAAAAATATGACTCAATAATAATATATTCAACTCGTTCTCCGAAAAACACATAATAATTTTATTTACACGCCCATCGCCAATGAAATTCATCGGTTAATTAAAAACACTGGAATAATAATGCCGCAAAAATGTACGAAAACACGTTGAATTAATTAATTTAAAATCACAGGTTAACTATGGAATCACGACGTACGGTCGTTGTGACCCTACATACTTAATTATCATTAAGAATAACTACTGACCCGATTTCGCTGCATTTCAAATGTGCCCGGCCGGGTCGCGTCTTCATGAAATCCAGAGGTGGCAACGCGCGTGTGATATCCCTGGTGTTGCAGGCGTCCATAGCTGCATCAAGCTGGTTTGCCACCTTAGTGGTATAAAAGTTCACTGGTCACTCCTTGTTCTTTGACACAAACAGTTGAATAACACACTTACAGTCAGGACACACAAATGGACACAGAACTGTCCTCACGCTCGCGAGAGACCCGGGATTAACATATCCCGCGCTGGGTCTCATTCCCGACTCCAGGTTACATTGTAACTTCATAGAAGTCATAAATCTTTTTTTTTGATAAATTCGTTTCTTAATGAATCGGCTAAGGTCTGAGACCATACTACCAAGTCTTAAGTAAGTGTCATGAATAAAGACACACAAAGCATGGTTTGACATACGCATGTGAAAATAGTGAAAGCCGAGCAAAAGAAGACCTTTTGCTACCATCGGCGGGTTAAATCCGACAATTTACAATGCCAACAATAATGTTTAACAAGAAAACACGGCGGAACCCGCATACATTAACAGACACCGCACTTTTATGCGATTTGAAGCGCGTATTTATGTCAAAGTAGTGCAACATCTGCCCTGGTGGGTTCTAAGTAAAAGTATCTAACACCAGGCCAGGTTTTAGGGTTAAGCTCTCGTGGTACCTACATATACAGTTATAACTATTTGTTATAACAAATAGTTATAACTGGATATGTAGGTACCTACTATAATACAGGTCGAATTAAGTCTCATCCGGGGTACACCATCATCAACAGCCTATAGCAGTCCACTGCTGGACATAGGCCTGTCCAGTTGTTCGCCATAACGGGTAAACACTTGGAGGATTTACCAATAAATGCCAATTGTTAAGTGAGTTGGTGATCTCAGGGCGTAGCTCCTCGCTCCGGTGACACTGCTGCCCGTCATCGGCCTGTGGTATTTAGTTACACCTTCAATCGTGACGATTATACCGCCACCAGTCGGTTTCGGGATGCAAGGGAGCCGCCTATCATCTTTTCGTTTCAAGCCAACCTCACCTGCCCGTGGTGCATCCTGCCGAATAACAAACGAGGAGCTGGCAACCGACTGGAGGCTGTATAACTGTCGCAGTCATCTGGTTGAATCTCCTATTCAATTGAATCGCTAGCGCGTTCATTGAATGACGACATTCAATTAAATGACTAGACCGAACGTTGACTAAACACGCGTCACTTAACGTCCAACTAGGTAGTGGATTGAAACATAGCCCTTTGAAAAGAGCGGACGTAAAAGCAGTCAAGTGATTGTAATTTAGTTCATTTTTTTCCCGCGCGGCGTTAAGTAAGTAGTCACTAAAACAAATATGGCGTCGAACATGATCACCTGAGTGTTGATATTTTTTTGATTAGATTTACTTTAATAGTGTGGTGACAGCATGGATTTACCTATTAATACGCCGCCTCCGGATACTTTTAAAGAAAAATGAAAAACTAAACATTAAACAGTCGGCTTTTACCCATTCAACGACTATGCTAAAATGACGTTCAGTCAAGACGTTGAACGTTTCATTCAATAACTTGACGAGTTGTCGTTTAGGCATTCAATTAAATGTCGTCATTCAATGAACGCGCTAGTCATTCAATTGAATAGCAGATTCAACCAGATGACTGCGATATAACCATCACAACTGAAGGCGTAGCTAAATACCATAGACCTATGATGGGCAGTAGCGTCATTGGAGCGAGAAGCTACGCCCTTGTCGCCAACCGGCCTTCTCAGCGTGGCGATTATGAGTATGGGGTATATCCTCTAGATGTTTGCCCTAAGTGGCGAACAACTGGAGAGGCCTATGTCCAGCAGTGGATTGCAATAGATATTATGATGACTCCTTTGAGCATTTGCGTTTTTCGTTCTACAGAACCCATGATAGGGCTTGGTTCTAACGTTTGATCAATTATAATTTAAACGTCAAACAATTGGCAAATTACGCAAGCTCGTAATATTAACTTTTGCTTGTTTATGATAATGCGTACATCCTTTTACAGCGGACATGCTATTACACTTTATTTAAAAGGTTTTCTTAATAATATTCTTTACAAGTGCACATAACATGAATAAATAATAATTTTTGCGCTTACATTGGCTAGAAAATAGACTTGTGTTTTCATACTAATACAATATTATAGTTGTAAAAGTTTTTTTTATAATAGCTCGACATAATGGCTTCCCTACGCCTGATGGAAAGCGAAAGAGAAGCCCGAGTTGCTGAGACAACTGGCAAGTAACTGGTCAGTTACCTGTCAGTTGCCACCGCCATGGCCCAACCCTAAACCCCTACAAGCTCCGGAAACCCTACTCACCGGCAGAACACGGCCCGGAGATCATGTATTGTATATTCTATAGCAGCACAATTTAAGCGAACATTCGCTATGCCCTACCTCGCATAAAAGTACCAACTTAAGTGTAAATCTTTTTGGAGTTCAGGTTTAATTTCTACCCATGTATCCGGCTCTGTCCGTTTCCTGGTATCCTCTAACTAATATATAGTTCTCTCCTATGACAACCACCGGTTAAGACGAATACGTAGGGGGTGTCTGCGAGACTTTATAATGTTAAAAAGAACTTTTTGAAAACAAGAGATAAAACTTTCAAAAATCAACCTAAAGTTTCATTTTAGGGCGGTCTATCGTAGACCGCGGTCATAAACTATACTTAATCGTGGTCTCGACGTCTCGTTAGAGCAAATTGAAGTAGACTTTGATCCTACCTGATATAGGTTCTAGTACATATCATTATTACTATGTATGTATTACTACATAATAATCTCCCACCACTCCCATAACACCAAACGCTATTCGAGTCCCAGGCGATAATTTGGCGAAAGAGCCGCAGACGCGGAACAGCTGACTAGCCGTCACCTGTGCCAGGTGCGACAAGTGCGCGGGCGTGT
This sequence comes from Conogethes punctiferalis, assembly GCA_031163375.1. Classification (NCBI taxonomy): domain Eukaryota; kingdom Metazoa; phylum Arthropoda; class Insecta; order Lepidoptera; family Crambidae; genus Conogethes; species Conogethes punctiferalis. The sequence continues at coordinate 877,039 of CM062094.1, forward strand.
GTGTGCGTGGGGGAGAGCGGGGAGGATGCGTAGATGCGTGTGTGTAGTATGAATTAAAAAGAACATTTATAGATAGGTACACATAAGTGCAAAGAGAGCATACAATTTTTTAGAGAGTTTTTTACGTCAGGAATGCCTTTACGCATACACCAGGGCCCGTACCTAACGGGACACCTGGGTTATGTGGGACTCACTCCTAAAACGGAGAATACCCACTAAACCTGACGGTGGTCGGCACCTCGGGAGGACGAAGTGGTGCTCTCCCGGTACGACGTCACTGACCACGTGTGAAAAAAGTGTTTTTTTATTATCTCCTCTTATCAATAACTACTTAGCTGTACGCGCGGCGTCCCACGCGTGTATATCGGGTTTCAAAAATAACGGGCTTCCATAAAATGGTGCCTAAATTTTAGGTTAGACCTCTAATACATACAATGCAATACATTGGTGAAAACCGCATTCAATTCCCTGCACTCCTGCAGTTCACAGGTTTTCGCATAATGCGCGCTCAAACATACTGATAAAATATTCCCCCGTTTTCTAAACACTTCTCTACACTGCTTGGCTATTGATTGTAGCGTGATGAATGGTATACTATAACCTGCCCAGGAGTATGAAGATTAATTTGAATACCCAGTTTCGTTAAAATCGAGTTGAATCGTCAAGTAGTTTTTGTTTCTATAACGAACGAGACAAAAATTTTACTGATACCTACTATACCTAAGTATAGATTAGTTACTCATCGAAAATACATATTACTTACGAGTAAAACTAATATCTACTCATAATACAATTAAAATCTACACGTAAATATTGCAAATGCTTATGTCCATTTGATCCCCGCTCTCCCCATCCGCCGCGACATCCCCGGCCAATGGCATTCGCGAATTTCGCAAAACTTGTTTATCAGCTGATGAAATTGGGGTAATTACATCAAACGGACAAGTGTGAAACTGTTTTAGCTGAAGATTCTATTTTTAATACAAAGGAGTTTTTTTTATAGTGGCTCGACATAATGGCTTCCCTACGCCTGATAGAAAGTGAGAGAGAAGCCCAAGTCGCTGTGACAACGGGCAAGTAACTAGTCAGTTACCTGTCAGTTGCCACCGCCATGCCGGCCCAACCCCAACCCCCACGAGCTCCGGAAACCCTACTCACCGGCAGAAACACAACCCAGAGGTCATTTGACTGCGGTATTCTTTATGGTGGAGGTCCTTCCCCCGACAGGCGGCTCAATTCGAGCGAAGAGTCGCTATGCCCTACCTCTCTTCATTCTGTTCCTTTTGTCGAAATGGTTTCACCTCTTGTCAGCGGGCCCCTAAAAATTCATGAATGGAAGTCCGTCCGTTATGCGCGTACGCATGCATCTGTTTGGGCCAGCTGATCTCGACGTCTGTCTCTCAATGGACGCTGCATATTTGGCGGTGTACTGACAAATGCATTCGCAGCTTGTAAGTTATGTAGAGATCAATTAATCTTTTGTACACGGTATTCGATGGTAGTTGAGCATGTACATACATGCACACATCCAATTAGGCGAATAATTTAATGGATAATCATAATTCATAGCGCACACGCCTATGGAAACTTAGTTGAAAAGAGTTTGAACATTTTTTTATTGAACTATTTATATACTTACATTGCAAGTACCAGTACCTACCTACGTAGCAAAATTATATCGAAATCAAAAATCGCAGCCAGCTCCCATGCTTGCATGCTGGCTCATCATATTCATCATCAGCCTATTGCAGTCCACTGCTGGACATAGGCCTCTCCTGTTGTTCGCCACTTAAGGGAAACGTCTGGAGGATATACCCATAATCGCCAAGCTGGGCAGACGGGTTAGCGATCGCAGGGCGTAACGTCTCGCTTCGGTGACGCTGCTGCCCATCATCGGTCTGTGGTATTTTGCTACGCCTTCAATTGTGGTGGTTATACCGCCACCAGTCGGTTGCCAGCGCCCCGCTTGTTATTCGTCAGGATGCACCACGGGCGGGTGAGGTTAGCTTGGAGCGAACTGATGATAGGCCGCTTCCTTACATCCCCTAATATAATAAAAATTACGGGACTAGAACAATTTACATATCTTTTAACATATTAAAATAATATTGAAGGCATTTTCACATTAAGTCACGCAAACGGAGCGCAGGCAATTAGCGGAAAATTCAATGAGTGTTTTTTTTAATAATTCAAAAACCTCATCTGTGGAGGCTATGAAAGTAGCGATTTAAATAAAAAGAAAAAATCATATCTGTTGATATTCTAATCAAAAGGCAGTATTAAAATCCGGCGACGATTTGCGCAGGGTCCATCAGTGGGCGAATAATTGGAGAAGTCTATGTCCAGCAGTGGACTGCGAGAAGCTGACGATGATGATGATGATAAAAATCAGTAATATAATTTGCTTTATAACATGTCCGTTACTTTAATATAATTGTATCATGTTTATTTAACCTTTTAAGTAAAGTAAAATAAGTGTTTAAAGTTTTTGACAAAAGGTAAAGTTTTGACAAAGTATAAATTTTTGACAAAGTGTTCTACATGGCAAAAACACCGTTAGATTTCCTTGCCTTTTTAGGTGACTAGTTTACTTTTCCGCTTTAGGCGAAAAAACATTTTGTTAGCTGTCATTTTTTATCTAAGTATGAAATGCATGCAATAAATATTTCTATGCATAACAAATCACTTGTACATAATTCGAAAACAGTTTCCGCCTCCATGCGATAAACAAAAATATCGGCATACCTATGATTTAAGGGGAATAAATCAATAAAAATGTTATAGATTTTCTGGGCTATTTATTAGAATACAAAAATCGCTGTTTCAATGTCCACACCGCCTAATATTCTTTAGCAAATTATTTTACCCGGATTGCCACTCCGGCCAAGGAGGGGCTTTCCTCCGAAATCGTTCTGAACGGTATTAATTCTTTGATTCTTGCACAATCGCCCTGCCTTGTGTTTGGTAATTGACGAGGTTCTCTGTGTATTTTTCTGTCAGCACATTTTGTGCTGTTAAGCGATTAAGTCTTTTAATTTTTTGTTTTCTTTTTGTTGGAAACGCCTTTAATGAAAACCTATTACCTAAAACTACCTACTAGGTTAAAATTGCGATTAATATTATAATATCCGACAATACGACAGTAGGTATTGTTATTTACTTTGAAGGTTGTCTGGAGGAAACCACTGCTGGATTTAGATCCAAAATTATGATTTTCCTATTAAATTCCTACACGTAACGCCATCTCTACGGCGGTATCAGAACTAACAATGTAAACAAATAACAAAACATGGGATTAAAATACTACTATTTGACTATAAATGAAAATAATACTTATGATATTTTTATAATAAACGTGGAGTTGCCTTGCCTTAATCAAACAATTTAGTTTCATAAGCATCATTCTTCGACTCGTGCGCAACAACTCTCGCTAACGGTACTACTAGCGCCATCTATGGCAATGTACTGGAACTAAGTGAACAAATTTTTGCGGCGCATTAGAATTATTTATTCTTTCTTTCCTAATAAAAGGCGAAGATAATGCTAGGAGCATTCTCCACCAAGTAACCTTTAGGTAATTGATATCCAATAAGAGAGGTAGGGCATAGCAAATCTTCGCTCCAATTGAGCCGCCCTACTGAGGACCTCGACCCTATAGAATACCGCAGCCAAATGACCTCCGGGTCGTGTTTCTGCCGATGAGTAGGGTTTCCGGACCTCGTGGGGGGGTCAGGATTAGGCCGGCATTTCGGTGGCAACTGACAAGTAACTTGTGATCAGTTACTTGTCATTGCCACCTGCAACAACGAGCATGTAACCGGCCAGTCATCTGTCAGTTCCGCCACCGTAAGATGCTACTTAATGCCTCGTTAAAAGTTCGCGTTACATCGTATCTCGAAGTCCGAGGAATTTGGGGTCAGACCCGGCTTCTTATCAAAAGGTAGCTTAGTTATCAAGGAGCATAATGCATATAGGAACAAAATGGTTACACAAGACCCAGCGAAGCGCGTGGCTCTGTCCGTCAGTCCGTTATTCACGCCGCTCAAACTACATTGAGCGGTGTGACAGGAGGGTTCCGCATGCATTGCTTTTGTTAGGAACTGGCTAATAATAGGCAATCGCTGATACTAATATACGTACTGTAACGTACCTAGATTTTGAGTAACTTAAGCAAATGCATAAGCCGGTTTACATTTAGGTTGTCTGGAAGAGATCGCTCCCAGCGATAAGACCGCCTACATTGTAGGTACTATATGTGTTTGTAATGTGTGGGGATTGAACCCACGACCCTTGACTCAGAAGGCAGAGGTCACTACCAATTGAGCCACCGAGCCAGTCAAATCGGGCAGACCCAAAGCACGCTGGTCGGACGACATCCAGAGAGTGGCCGGACAACAGTGGATAAGAGAAACCAGCAGCATAAGTAGATGGCGAGGTTTAGGGGAGGCATATGTTCAATATTGGACCCACAAAGGCTGACCATGATGATGATGATATGTGTGCTGGATATTCCCGATACCTGCAGAACAGAAAGTTAACCATGATCACGTTTGTATCAAAATTATAGATTTAGGCTTTTCACTCTCAAAAATATATTTCTGAGTAGGCACATTACATTACCGAATCCAAATTACATTCACCCGTCAAAACCCGTCTCAAAGCGAAACATTTCCCCATGCCAAATAAATAATGAAACACAATAAGATTTAATTACTGAAGCCATAGAATCAATGGGCGATGCGTACGGCTCCCTTTACGATTCGCTTCCGTGTCGGGCTCCCTCCGATTCGGTTGTGACGCGCGTGACGAAAGCGGGGCGGTCAACGCGGATTTGTCACGTATACGCTGACGGCTCCGACTTTGCGGAGGGTCGGAGTGAGATGTTTGAGTTAATGGTTCGAAGTTATATGTATGACTTTGAAATCATTTATTGATCAAATCAATCATTCTTAATACATTAAAATTGACAGGCTCGGTGGCTCATTTGGTAGTGACCTCTGCCCTCTGAGCCAAGGGTCGTGGGTGCGATTCCCGCACAGTACAAATATTATTTTCTGTTCATGAACATGTGTGTTTGTATTGGCCTAGGTGTTTCTAGTGTGTATAATATGTATTTATTTACAAAAAAATGTATCTAAGTAAGTTTATCAGTTTCTAGGTACCCAAAGTACAAGCTTCGGCTTAGTTTGGGCTAGGTGGCGCTGTGTGGCCCAGCGTGGCATGTCTTGGTTATTTATTAAAGTATAGTTAGTTTATGTATATCTACCTATTTAAGGACTCTTCACTCTTGAGCCGTTTAAAACCATTTACAATGTTTTTGGGTATTGAAAAAGGATTTTAGTTTCAAAAATCAACTTCAACCTTGAATGGGGTGAAATCATCATCATAATTTAGCCTGCAGATATATACTGCTAAGACATAGGCCTCTCCCAATGGCGCCTTTTGAGGCATTTACCTTAGTCATCAAGCTTGGCCCGCGGTTTTATAATATTCCCAAACTTACCCGTCTTCTACGTCACTCGCGGATGAGATAGAGTGGTTCTATTCCCGAATTCGGGAACTACATGTGTAGGATGAATAAGTATACAATTCACGCTTTCGAAAAAAGCATTCATTTTCACTTGCCTTCAATTGGACAGTAATAGGTAGGGGGCATAGCGAATCTTTGCTCGAATTGAGCTGGCCCCGTCCGGAGAAGGACCTCTACCCTATAAATACCGCAGCCAATGACCTCTGGGTCGTGTTTCTGCCGGTGATAGGGTTTTCGGGGCTCGAGGGGGTTTAGGGTTGGGCCGCCTGGCGATGGCAAACTGACATGTAACTGACTCGTTACTTTCCCGTTGTCACAGCGACTTGGGCTTCCTTTCGCATTTCCATCAGCGTAGGAGAGCCATTATGTCGAGACACTATAAAAAAAAAGAACAAAAAGAAAAATAAAGAAAGTAGCCTCATTTTGCAAATTTCCTGTCTCCTAAAGTAGTTTGTATAACTAACCCAAATGTACAAAACATCGGGACTTAAAATTTCGTAGGCAAATTTCCACTGCACCATCACAACATTACTTAATAAAAGCATCAAAAAACAAGTTACAAGCGCCAAGTTACGACGCGCAAAAATCTACCATTCAACATTTCACCTTTCAGAGCGAACATCCGAATGCGGCACATTCACAAGAAAAAGCGAAATCAGCAAAGTTTCCAGTAATAACTGCCATTTTTGTTGGGCCCACGACCCATGACGGAAGTAAGCCCGTCAAATGATGTGATGACTCCCAGGACATGCGAACTTGGGGACAAAAGTTTTTTTAACGCTAATTGCTAATTTTCTATAGCACTTAATTTCCTTCCATTGAAGGACGCCGGAAACAAACTGGTATACCTAATTGTAAGTAGCAGGAGGAATGTTGGAAGGGACTGAAAGAGTTTCTATTTGCATCTATGCTTTTGGGACGTATTTTTGTGTCATTAGAAAATGCCGATTTGTAAATAAATAACCCTAGAGTGGGGATGTAAGGGAGCGACCTATAACCTTTCGCTCCATGCTATCCTCACCTGCCCGTCGTGCATCTGCCGAACAACAAACGAGGCTCTGGGAACCGACTGGATGCGGTATAACCATCACGCTTGAAGGCGTAGCTAAATACCACCTGCCGATGACGGGCAGCAGAGTCACCGGTATGGCAAGATGCTACGCCCTGCGTCGCCAACCCAGGCCAGGCGTGGTGATTATGGGTATATCATCCCATACGTGTGCCTTGCAATAGGCTGATGATGAGATGTTAGAATAACACTTGAACTATGTTAATAGATAGGTACTCATATAAGTACCCAAACTCAAGGAGCAATTGCAACCCGCAGATAAAATCTGTTTCCAAGCCGTACCAATGGGCTGTGGCGTATGCAAATTCATTTACAACTTGTATGTTGCCATTATCTTTTAACCAATTCAATTTGGGGGGGTGGTTTAATCTAATACGGTTCAGGTGGGTGCAGCGGCGGTGAAGAGCACGCGCGAACTTACCCCGCAAACTTGGGATTGAGACAAGTTTGCGACCACAAGGCATAGGAGTCCGCGGGTGAGATACCTGAGTCACTATCATCTCATCAGCATCATCATCAGCCTATTGCAGTCCACTGCTGGACATAGGGCCTCTCCAGTTGTTCGCTACCTAGGGCAAACTTCTTCTGGAGGATATTCCCATATCGCCCACGATGGGCAGGGCGGGTGGCGATCGCAGGCGTAGCTTTTTGCTCCGGGTCATCGGCCTGTGGTATTTAGCTACGCCTTCTATCGTGATGGTTTTACCGCCACAGTCGGTTTGCCAGAGCCTCGTTGGTTGTTCCGGCAGGATGCACCACGGGCAGGTGAGGATGGCTTGGAGAGAAAAGGTGCTATGTCGCTCCCTTACATCTCCACTATCATGACAGTTTTTTGATATATATTTGCACGTCAAAATGACTGTGTCCCTCGACGAAGTCCAAAAAGTGTAAGCGATGCCTCATCACTCCTGGTTGGTGCAACGCGGGATGGAATCATGGGATGTAAGGGAGCGACCTATCATCTTGTCGCTCAAGCCACCTCACCCGCCTCGAGGTGCATCCGGCCGAATAACATACGAGGGCGCTGGGCAAACCGACTGGTGGCGGTATCATACAGCCATCACAATTGAAAGCGTAGCTAAATGCCACAGGCGATGACGGGCAGCAGCGTCACGGAGCGAGAAGCTACGCGCTGCGATCGCCAATCCCGCCTGCCCAGCGTGGCGATATGGGTATATCCTCCAAATGTTTGCCCTAAGTGGTGAACATTATATGTATGCATCTATAAGCATTTGCCGTACCAAAGGAATAATGTATACAAACAAATTGCTTCGCATATGTATTACTTCAATAGCCATGATCCGGATTCGCAGTCGCATAACACTCGGGGCTCCCCACTTAAGCCGCATATAATTTAAGCTAATAGGAAAATTGTTCAACTAAATAACATACGGCCAGCGGCGCCCTCACCTATAATTACGAGACGTCCCGTCTTCTTATGCACCTTAGACGGATTTAGAAGACCTGGAGGATTTCTTGATAAACAATGCTTAGGAATGTTCTGTCTGTGTCGTTTCCCCAGTTTGGATTAGGATGACCCCATCTCTTCCTGTGGAAGTCGTAGATGACGGCTAAGGGAATATAAAGGAAACGGCCAGCAAGCCAATACGCCTACCCAGCCAGAGTGGCGATTATGGGTATAACCACCTAGATGTTTGCCCTCAGGTGGCGAACAACTGGAGAGGCCTGGTAGAGCAGTGTGACTGCAAATAGGCTTGATGATGATGCGGTCATCAACTCGGCCTGCCAAGCGTGGAGCTATGTAGATGGACTAAAAATGACAATTGTTATTGGGAGGCCTATATGTCCTGCAGTGGGACGTTTTCAGGTTAATGATGATGCATCCTTAATAATCCCTTTTTACTGTTAAAATGTTAGACCGTAAAACGTAATGTAGGACGCCCTCAGCCAGGTGGAGTGACGATTTTGCGCAGGACGGCCTGGCAAGTGCTGGATTCGAGAAGCCCAGGATCGATCTAAGTGGCCAACATTAGAGCATATGATCAGCAGTGGACTGACACGGTGCTGATGATGATGATGATGCTAGACCGAACCGGTGTAGATTAACTTTTGACGATTAGGTTTGTTATTATAAAACCTACACAGATAACGTAATTAATCATTCCATGTCCTACCACAACTTTCTCTCTAATTAAAAAACATGAATTAGAATAAGAAAATTTTATAACAATTTGGGCAATCATAACACAGCAATAAAAAATAGACGCATAGGTACAAACATTTTGATTTCAAAACACTAACAATAAGACAGAGAAAAAACAAAAAACAAATGGAAGACATCCCTACTTCTTAAAATTAACAACAACTCAAGAGAAGCCCCGTCCTCAAACACAAGTGCGCTCGCTAAAATACGCCCCCACATTACCCGGGGACAATGCACAGAAATTCATTTTATTGTCAACCGTTCCGTTGCACATGTAAGACGTTTTGCTACAAGAGATAAAACTGAGACTGGTAGACTAAAGGCACTTATAAAATTGTCTACTCATACTCTGCATGGATCTCTGGCAGTGACGAGTAGCCCCGAAAGTTTTTCGACTGACCACGCATACATTGCTTGTTTGTAGTTTCCACTATTTCCACTTAATGTATTGCTAGATGTCTATACTTAAAATGTAGTATTTACAATCCGGGCGTGGGCAAAGTTTCTTCAACATCACCTT